>CAAKMY010073560.1:0-35955 GCA_901111285.1 Corrigiola litoralis | reverse complement strand
AAAAATAGCCTACGCATAGCCCAAACATTTGGTTTTGAAAAAAGTTCGCCGAGGTTATTTGTGTAGCCAAGTCATAGCTTGGGGTAGCTAAAGAGCACCATAGACCAAGGCTTTACGTGCCCACATGCCCCAAACATGCTCCTATGGTCCCTACTCCCTAGGTTCATTCTAGGTCACGTTCGGGAATTTTTCCGGAAAATCAAAAATCTAGTCCACAAAAACCGGCTTTTTGGGTCGATTTTTGATTTTTTGGAAAATGTTCCGAAAGTTAACAAGGATGCTCCTAGGGTATACTAGAGCATAATTGTAACATATTGCAATGTCATTTCTTCGTCTTGATAGATTTACAGTGTGTTTATCGCTTGATTCGAGGATGTACATAATAGACAAATTCGATGGGTTGGGTTATGCCTAGGCTTCTTTTTGCCAATATTTCTTATTCCACTCACGATTATATGTGTCTAGGATGCTCTTGGCCAATTTTCGTTTATTTCTGTTTCGGTGCTGAAACGAGGCTTTTTCGTGGGTTAGTCCACAAAAACGGCTTTTAGGGTTGCTTTTTGATTTTCCGGAAAATGTTTCGAAGGTGACAAATCGTACCCTTAGTTACCATAGTAGTATGTTTGGGGCATGTGGGCACGTCTAGCCTTGGTCTGTGGTACCCTTTGACTACCTTATGCTATGACTTGGTTAGACAAAATACCTCGGCGGAACGTTTTTACTATGCCTAGGCTAGTCCATATGTCTTGGCTTGGTTTGCCCTGGCTTACCATGCCATGGCTCGGGCCTTTGCCTTTGGTGCATCTTGGCTAGCCATGCCTTGCCATGACTTGGTGAGACAAATAGCCTCGGCGAAACGTTTTTTGCTTTGCCTAGGCTTGCGATGCCTTTGTCTTTGGTGCCTCTTGGCTTTACATGCCTTGCCTGGGATTTTCTTAATTTGCCTTGGCTTCCCGTGTTGTGGCCTTTCTAAGCGGGCCTTTGCCTTTGGTGCATCTTGGGTAGCAATGCCATGCCATGTGACAAATCATGGGTAGTAAATTTTCAAAAAATCTTTCCATGAAAAGCGCCCCCTCTTGGCTAGACAAATAACTTTAGCGGAACTTTTTTCCTTTGCCTTGGCTTGCCATGCCTTTCCATTTGGTGCCCCTTGGCTTTGCATGTCTTGCCTTGGCTTCCCATGTCGTGGGCTTCTTTAGGCGGGCCTTTGCCATGCCAAGCCTTGGCTAACCATGCCATGCAACTTCAGTGAAACTTTTTTACTTTGCATTTGCTTCCTGTTGGCTTGGATAGCCTTGGCTTCAAAAGCCATGCCTTGGCCTTGGCTAGCCATGTCATGCCTTGACCTTGGCTAACCCCTTGGCCTATGCCATCCCTTGTCTGCATAATTTCTTCAAAACTATATATAGTTACCTTGTATGGGAAGATAGAGCCAATATTGAACTTCTAATTAATTTTACACAGACAATAGTGCTAAACTAAGCGACCACAGCCAGTTCACAAGTGTTAGTATATATGTATGTGATCTCTTTAAGATACTATTCTGTATAAGAACTTTGCTATTAGACTATAAAGGACAATTTAGCTTGCATCGACTACTACTAGCTGGTTCGTTTATTCCCTTTTCCTTTGTGTGTGGGGTGGCCGGGGTGGGGTGGGGGTTAAGGGTATCTCAGACACTCATTTATGCTTTACAATTTTTACAAACTCTTTGACGCTGCATTACAAGGTAAGATCGGAAGCTACAGTTCCATGTCCTGATGCAATTTCACCCTTGATGAGGCCTTGAGTTATGACGGCATCCTTGATAAGCTTTAAAGACTCAACAATGTCATCACACAACTGATGAGGATCAGGGACGGTGTCTTCGTCAACAGACAGAACAATTGTCATCTTGTTGACATAACTTTGGAAATTGATCATCAAGCCCTGTTGCATAAATATTGTCAGATAACATCATAGAATATGAAACCATTGCTTTTAGTACGTTCAGCTCATCAAGATAGCCATGCCTTAAATCCATATAATGTTGTTGATCGAGTACTTGAGTCATGCTTTGATTCATCGGGAAAGGACTAAGGAGTAAGAGAGTTTAGTGTGTGGCCTTATGTTGTTGATTTATGCTTTGATCATATGAGTTAAAGTTCAATAACATGATAATTTAGTACTGAGATTGATGTAGAAAGCTTTCACATTCCTTCCAATGTGTACTTAGAGACTTAAAGGTGGACATTTAAATGAAGGCTGTCGTGTTTTCAATCCCAAAAAACAGGTACAGCCTTCAAAGTTCTAGTTGGTCCTTTCTACATTGATGCTCCGTAAGTGATAACCATTACCAACCTTCTTATCAGTACGTAGAAATGAAGGGAAAAAGTAGCTGGTGCATAATATAAATAAATGGCCTCCTAGTCTGAAAATGACACTAAATGTGCAACACTGCAAAGTGCATTAAATTAATTTAGTTAAGCTTTTGACTATGTATACGTGTATTGTATGGCTACAATGATTTCAATTGAGCGTCATTGTCAATTTGTCATACATGTGATTATCCTTATCATTTCGTGGTATACTGATATATTAGCTACATTTCCATAAAATGAAAATGCAATGTACAATGTCGTTTAGATTGATTGATTATACATACAGACGTACACAGGCTCATTACTTCAATACTTCTGTAACGCTAATGGAAAAGAGATTATTACGGACTATCCTTTAATCTGGAGGCTAAGGGATAATTGTTCATTGCTGCACGATAAAGATCAAAGGGTTGCAAAGTTAAGCAACTTACATGCGGTTGTCCGTAGGAAGTTGGAGCAAGGAAAGCCATGGGATGGCCATAGAAACCAATCTCTTCCAATGGTCCAACTAAGTTTGAGAAGGCCATTGTTACATGAGAATTGATTCTGTGGGATAGAACACTTGCGACCTGCAAATCAGAATATGTAGAAGAGTCTTAAGGATTTTTCATATGGGTGCTATTGTATTAGACAAACCACAATATTGTTACCTTCGTTCCAAGGAACTTCATAACTAAATCCGCGATTGAATATGTATACAAGGCCTCCAGAGAGTCCTTCTTTCTATCGACAGTGGCCTTGGCTACTCGAATGTAACCAAGAGGATCGTCTCGCAGCCCTAGGGTGAAGGGAAGCAGCACAAAACCAACTGCATTTCCCCATTTAACTTCTGCATCTTTCTCCATCAAGTCAGCTAAGGCCTATGATGTTAGAAATTCATATAAGCCAAACTTGTTTGCAATTTTCTCCTGAAATGAGTTCCTCAAGCTAAGGTTTTTCAGTTCCTTACTTGTATTCCTCCAGATGGCCGTAGATTGATAAGTAGATTTGATCTAAGGCGGATTTGCTTGAGAATTTTGTTGATTTCTTCACCGGATTTATCTTTGCTTCCATCTCCTGAGTAAAAAGCATGAACATATTGACTAGCTAGCTTAATCAAAACTAATTATATGATGCCAAAAATATCTGAATACAAGATATAAGAAACTAAATACATCAGTAATATATGCAGACTAATACAGTATTGATTTATCATTAGATGCATTATTAGGTACAAATGTACAATGCTTAATTCTTACAACTTCTCAGTCAAGGCAGATTGAACAAGAAAAATTACCATATTTCCTGCTAAGATACCGAGACAAACCAGCTTGCGTGATTCCAACTGCAACATCATTGATGGTCTGCAAATCCAAAAATAGTGTAGAAGAAATTATCTGAAGATAAAACCAAAGTTTTAAAGAACACATCTAAAGTCACATCAATGTAAACAGGAGTTAAATTCGGTGATCGATGATAGACTTACAGCACCCATTGCATTCTTCACCATTTTCATATCCTCAAGACTAAATGTCTTGTAAACAACCCGTTTAGGGGTACAGGCCACTCCCGGGGGACCTTTTAGAGGAGTATTAGTATCCTTCAGAAAGAACATTGTTGCAACAAACAGTGTAACATGGATAAGAGTATTCCAAGACAATCGCAACACCCACCATAAGGTCATGATCCATGTCCAATAAACTCCTTTAGGATTGCTGTATTCTCGGACCTTTTGAATAGGAACTGTAGGTAAGGCCTCAGGATCGGAAATCTTGCGTGTGAGGGCTAACAGAAGAGAGATGAGGGACGAGCCATCACCAAGTGAGTGGTGAATTCTGAATATTCCAGTGGCCTCGACTTCCTCGGAGGTCTTAAGACGAAGGATGTGGATATCCCAAAGTGGTCTTGACTTATCTAATGTGGTTTTGCTGAGGTTGTATATGTAGTCTTCAACAAACTTGTCTGGTGAGACGATGTTGTTATGGTCTATTTCTGGCACTACAATATGCTTGTCTAAATCCACTTCTGTTCTTACCCATCTCAATTCTTTCCCTTTGCTGGGATCCCCTACCTGGAATTAAATTGAATATTTAAACAATAAGTACGTAAGTTTAAAAAGACTTGTAGACAGAAAACAAAAATTGTTACTTATACACTCTAAATGAAAGCAAACTGTCATTTAAATTGAGCAACCAAATATCAGTGAAAAAGGCTGCATATCAACTTCTAGTTGGCCATGAGCTTTGTTCCCACCAGTGGGACTAATGTTTGTTGAGATGGTATCATGGTATGAACTATGAAGACACGGAAAGGTAACAAGCCATTTTCATGTGTATTCATACTTCAGCTCTAATAAAAGTTGTAGTCCCTCGGTCTAGATGGTGCTCCTATCACAACGTAAACTACTAGTTCGATGTATATATACCTAAGCAACACTACATGTAATAATGTAAAGATAACAGATGACGTCCAGTCATACATTCATACACTTAAACATTACCACAAGACTTGAAAAGCGAGGATGCTTGAGGAGAGTAAGGGGAAGTTTAGCCTTGATGACTTCAAGATCAACGGGAGTCTTGCAACCCATGATAGCCAGTATATGTATGTTGAAGTTTGGCCTATGAAATATGACTGATCCTGGACTTAATGGTTCCTCCTCCTCCTCCAACATCGCTCGCTTTCCATAGTCCGTTGCCTTGGTTTCTATGGGCTTGATTACCCCTCTCTTTCTCCTTCTATAGACACAAGCCATTGGAGATAATAGATGAGAGTAAGGTTTAGTAATGGTGCGTACAACAAGTTATATATGAGGCCTCTTTTATAGAGTACGTATACTGATATACAAAATGCGTTTATTTTTGCTTACCGAAGCATATTTGTCCTTGTAGTTTTAATTTTTAACAGATCAACAAGGGGTTGATGGAGTTTGATTGTAGGTATATTTAATGCAATGGTTTATGGTTTAGCTTTGGGAATGTTAGAAATGACGCCAATTTTGGCTTAATACTAGGACATGTGTCACCTTTCAATGAGAGATTAGACAAGTGTGAACACACCTAGTTCTTCTTACTAACCCAAATGGGATAGATAATGAGCCTTAAGGTAGCAAAATGATGGAAAAAATCAGCGGAGAGCACGTACAAAAATGGAGGTGCGGGGAATCGAACCCCGTGCCTCTCGCATGCGAAGCGAGCGCTCTACCATATGAGCTACACCCCCGTTGTTGTTAATGGGTGGATTAGTAAAAATTATATACTACGGGTCCCAGACTCAGAATTAATGTTTATGGGCCATCAGAAAGCCAAAGAGTGATCGAAGTTTTGCCGCTTGAAGCATCAAAGATTTTAAGTTGATCTTCGATGTTCAAAATACAGTACTAGCCAAGCTTACGTAATACTCTCTCCGTACTTCGTATTAGCATACATACTTTCATTCATTATGGTGTTGATTACGATCTGTACTTTGTGCATCTTGGAACACGTTTTAGGATTCCCGTCCTCACAAAATTAGTGCATGCTGTCGTTCCCTAGATTTGGAACATATTGATAACGATGGACTAACGTGGACAAGGTGAGTGGTGACCCTCAATTTTCTTTTAAAGGTACAAGTACAATAAGAAGAGGAAGGGAAATCCATGGTGGAACTGTGGAAGCAAGCGGATTTCGCCTTCAGCCTGGACAGTGGGATTAGTGGCTTAAACCACAAGAGATCAACGCCCCAACCTTAACCACAGCACATGATCCCATGAAGTCACCTTACATCTTCGACCGGTGGAGCAAAACTGGAGCAAGATTTAGCACAAGCTCGAGATAAACATGTACTGTATTCAAGTAGATCTCCAAAACCCTGCATTGACTACTGTCACTGCTGCGGTTGTAGTACAGGAAATGGAGCTGCTTTAGAGAAATTTGCCTTCGTTTAAGCAAATTGCACTTCGGGAAAGAGTTTCAGTAGTCCAAATATTAACGAAAAGAGGATTTTACAACGGCAAAAAATAGGCACCTCATTGCATAGATGATACTATCCATAGCGTTTCCAACATCAAGGATGACTAATAAGATATAACCACCCACACCGAATACATATACAAGTAGGAACGAAAACTGTGGACGTATTACGACTAACAATAGCCCTCAAGTGTATGAATGTGAACCCGTGGTGTATGTCTACATGAATCAAAGAATCACATTTGCTACAACTAGCAGCTCTGGACAAACGCAGTTGCTCTGTTTCCCTTCATTTGGACCAGGTGATTGCATCAATCTCAGACTGGGCAGTCCTGTACAACTCCAACCTCTTCCCAAGGTTGATACGACGCTGCATGATTGCCGGGTCCTCATCCAACATCTTACTCAGTATCTTTGCCTGTAAAAGAAATGAGCATATAAAGATTTCCAGCAAATACAAACATTGACGGATAATCAGCCTAGGTCACTACGTTATAAGTGGGGACTCGACGTGTGCTCCAGGGATCAAAAGAAATAGAAATTAGATGAACAATACTCACCTCCTTTCCACCTAAATCAGTAAAGAAGTGATCAAGTAAGCTGCGCTTTGCCTCACGTACTTGGCAATAAACAACGGATTTTGGTATGGAATGCCTCAGAGTTCCACAGACCAAGTTCACATATGATAAAACGGTCGTTCCTGTTCAAGGTTCAAATCAGTGAACTGTCAGTTGCGAATCAGAAACAATGTAAAGCAAAAATGGCCTTGAGCAGTGGAGCCAAAATACGACCAGCCTAAAAGTTTAAATCTTATAAGACACTCAACTGAGCAGATAAACAACTGTGATTAATTCTATTTCACTGTGAAACGAAGAATCTGGACAACACTATGTACACGGAAACCCCGTATCCTTACAGGGCAAAAAAATTAGGCTTTCCCCAAAAATTCCACAGGGGTTTGTGATCATGATAGGAAGTGCAATGCACTTACCAATTCGACGCAGATATGAATCATTGTAGCGATCAAATATGGAATGTGTTGGATTTCCACCCTTCTCAACGTCCTGAGGAAGCTTTCGGAAAAACTCAACTGTCAGATAACCGCACTCCATATCAACGAGCTGCAAAGTCGCTTTCTTGCTTTCATCGCGCATCCTCTCCAATGCCTCGGTAGCAGCATTTGAGACCTCTACTCGCAGTGTTGGATATTGTCTTAGCTCCTGCACATTAATAATATTGCTATTTCATTCCTCCACAGTTCACACCCAATGAACAAAAAACATCCCAAATCTAAAATTGTTAACAACTTTACCGCAGTCTCGCTGATAGACTTGTGAACCATTTCCTTCAATACTGCATGAACCTGCAGACATGGGAAAACTTTGTCAAAAAAGCAAGCTCAAACATTTAGAGCCATTTAAGCAAACCAATTATGGTAAAGGAAACCTTGTTCACATAAACAGACATATTTGACTGCATTGAAGTTCACAAAAAAATTATCGAAAACAAGGAGACCAAAAGACATTTAAAAATATAATACTACGCACACATGCAAAAAAAAAAATCAATATTCATGGCCACAGCCAGGAAATCCAGCCTTTAGGTGAACCCCGTTCTACTATTATCAGCAAGCAGAGAAAGACTCTTGATCCCCAATTCACAAAAAAACATACCGCATCAACTGCAGCCTCAGCGGGGCCTCGAATTGAACTCAAACAAGATTCAATCAGGCGCCGATATCCTTGTTCAGGAGCAATAAGATGAGGTTGGTACCCATCTGCTTCAGTGATTAATTTCCTCACATTGTCCATGGAAAGATGCTTGTCAAATTGCAACCTTTTCAGAGCAGCGGGAAGCTGATTATCAAATACCCCATAAATTTTGTCACCACCAGGACGGCTGCAGAGAAACAACCATTAAAGCTTATTAAAAGGTAAACAAGGGTAAAAAATGGGGAAAAGGAAACAAGAGGCAGGAAAGACAACACTGCCAAGTACCAAGTTGATAAAACATGAGAAACAGTTCTCAAATTTCATTGATGATATTAGCTGAAAATACATACATGCCATCAAGATGTTCTTTAAACGTCTGGTCAAATCCACGGCAGATTTCCATAATCATATATAACTTCCCCTGTATCAGTAACAACAATCAAGTTAGCAACAATAACTAGACAACCAAACAAAAGCAAACAAAAGCAAACCATTTGAATATTATACTTTATGACATCAGATTTGAACAGAGAAGAAAACATTTTCTACTAGGTTGCTTCTTTAGAAAAGAAAGGACATCACATTAGACCACAAAAGGGACAAAAAAGTATTTAGGATTCGAATTCTAAACTGAACCAAACACAAGGTCTCTGGAATCAAGTTCCAACTCGTACCTCCATAACCTGACTCCTTACCAAAATCGAAACCAACACTAACCCTTGAACCAAATCTTACGTAATAATGAAAATATTGCAAGCAAGCAAAGGTACCGGTGTAGTGACTTATAGACAATTTGCCACCGAGAGGGGGGGTAAAGGGGAACCAGGAAACATAAGATGCAGAATAAACAACTATATTGTGCAGTATAGAAGTCCTTACTCCAGCATCAGTAGCGACAGGCCTCCCAAGACGACTCAACTCTGTTTCCAGATCAATAATAGTTTTGCTTATGAGTGACTGAAGACCAGGAATCCGGGACTTGATGACGGTTTCTAAATGCTGAAACCATTGAGATTCATCAGATTCACATACACATGATAATTGTGCACTAACTAATTGACATGCTTGAAATTAAGTAATCCATATATTGTACCTTCGACATCATCTTGGCCAAAAACTCGGAACCCAATCTATTTGCCATATGCTTATATTCGGGGCTACTTGCCCAGAACTCACGCTCTCTTTGCCGTGCAGCCATCATGTCAACATTTTTATTAATATCAGCTTGTGAACGATTCACAACACCAACCCAAGGAAATTGAAGCTTATACGACCGGCCTTCCAGAATCTAGACAGTCAATGACATTGAATCAAAACACAGGATAACGTGGTGTTGTTTCTTTTACTTTTCCTTATGGGGCAGGGGGGCTACGACAGTGGTGGCACTCCCCATTTGTGCAATTCTTATCCACTAAGAATATATAGAAGTTGTTTAACCATTAAACTGTCTACTGCAAATACTTACATCAACTGCATCAGTTCCCTTGTCCATGAGATCAACCTTCGTCAAAACTCCAAAAGTCCTCTCACCTGAAATTTTGCAAGCCCTTTAGTCACATGAAAATAGCTAGTATTGCAGTATTAAGGAAGGATCACAACAATTGTTTTAAAGAGCATTCTATGAAAAAAGAACCAGTAATTGAGCAACAGAAGAGAAATCATAAAGAAAATAACATTTCCAGTTTACAGCTTTGAGCAAAGCAGGAGTTACTGCCATTAGTGGCATATTCGTGCTACAAAAGTATCTGGCAAAACCAAACATGCTAATCACAGGAATGTATACAATTAAAAGATAGAGAAGAAGAAGCATAAAGAAAATGACACGAGTTGGAAAAAAG
Source organism: Corrigiola litoralis (assembly GCA_901111285.1). NCBI lineage: Eukaryota > Viridiplantae > Streptophyta > Magnoliopsida > Caryophyllales > Caryophyllaceae > Corrigiola > Corrigiola litoralis. The sequence goes on along the minus strand of CAAKMY010073560.1, from coordinate 26,116 downwards.
ACAGAATTCTCTCACCTTTTGGGTCGACTTCACGAGAAATTTTAATTGCATCAGATGTAGCAAGATCTTGATTCGCAGGAGAAATTGCCAAAATGATACAGTTTGGCTGCAAAGGGGACACATATTAGCTGCTCCGAAGGCGAAAACAGTGACAGAAGATTTTGAAATAATGAAGAAAAACTCAAGGGGAGAAGAGCTCGTAATCTACAATCAACTCAAAAATGGTTGAAAGCTTCAAGTGACATTTCTACTAACATCACTCAAAACCACTGAGTATATTTTTGGACAAGTAGTTTCAATGTACAGAGTTTCTCTTTTACCTTCTCAATGTAAGAGCGAACCATGTTTTCAATATCTTGAGATATGTTTTCAGGCTGACCCTCTGCAATAAATCAACATACCAAACTAGTCATCAGTAATATAGCCCCAAAAGATATTACTATTAGTGATGAAAGCCTCATATATCAGCTTCTAAGTTCGCACAACTCACCAACAGCTACTTTGGTGAGCCCAGGAAGATCAACCAGCGTCAGATTAACCACTGCCAGAGCACAAATAGTATTAGAGCATGCTAACCATAGCAGAAATTGTGTAACCATTAATTGACAAGTAGTCACGACCAAAGAACTTTCTGTCATGGCGTGAAGCGCTTCTAAAAAACAAGACCATTGAAGTAAAATCAATTTCCAACTACCAATAGCATAATCAACAGAACTGGACTGGACTGCTTGGTTTGTCAAACTAGAATAGGCAAGGAGCTCAGCCTTATTCTATTTATAATTTAGTAAGGCAACTAAATAGGCCAGAACTCAGAATCCGGGAAACTGGTAGACAGCAGCTCACAAGTCTAAATCCTTTATAAACTTGCGGGAGTAAGAGTAGGAAACCAGAACTAACTATTAAAATTGTAGTACAGTAAAAATGTTTTCTCAACCACGCCATTTAAGAGCTTGTCATGATACTTAACTCCGCTCATTCTTTTCAACAAGCAGCATGTCTAGTCAAAAGTCGAGGGTTGTCAACATGGTAGAAAACGAAAGAAGCAAGTCCTCATCTTACCATTAGGCGAATATATACTCAAATGAATAGGAACACTAGAGATTGCTTTACTGCGTCCTGTTTCTCTATCAGTCTCGTCTGAAATCTCCTTCCTCACAGCAGCTGAAAAAAAAACACTAACATGGTTACAGCTCAAGTAATCGTGTAAAATGAGTATTAATAGCAAAACACAATGTGTACCGCATAAATATATATACGGCAGGCAGACAAGCAACAATCTCCACAAGATCAACAACCTCTTAACCAAAAATACATAGTTTCGAAATACAAGCATACCAAAATCTGTGAACCGTTTTCTTGGAACATGCATAAATTCCGCCCATTCTCTCTTTTCCTCAACTCTGTGCAGTTGTAAAACAAGAGGACGCCGAGTCACAATACCTGCACAAAAATATTAGCATTAATTATTACTACATTTAAATATGAAACAGAAACATAAAGTTGATAAAAGCGGCCTCACTAATAACTATCAAACCAATAGTAGCAGGAAGAAATTTATTACCAGATCCACGAGGCAAAAAGTCCTTGCCAACAATGCTCTCCAAAACTGATGACTTTCCAGAACTCTACAAACCATCAAAAACATCCCAGTTGTAAACAGCAGACTACTAATACAGATATCATACACAACACATACACCCAAATGGTACACAAGAAGCAAATTAGGGAGATATAGCATCCGCCACATACTTCTTCTGATACATGAGCTCGTCCATTTAAACAGCACTAATCTACCTTCAACACAATCACCCCACCTATTTTCCCCAAATGCATACACTCACTAAGTCCTAGCATGATAACCCTTTCTCTTTTTTCCTGTTCCACTCAAACTACCCTTGTCTACTTATCATTCAAACTTCGTTCACAAATCAATCATGTTAAAGGGCATAGCTGCAAATTTCGCAACCGACAAATTCCACAGCATATGCTTATCCTAATTAATTTGCTTCACGTAATAGAAAACTCGGGTTTTCCGCAATATACAACAACGATACACTGATAATAAAATCTCCACTAAGTAATGCCAATTGCTAAGTTGAACACATCTATCTTCTTTTTTCCTAAACCAAGTGAGGCACAAATTACAGGGCAATGACTACAACGAGGCGGCGGACAAAATGTATAGCTGCAAATTTTGCAACCAACAGAACCCACAGGCCACAGCATACATCTATCCTAATTACTTCCCGTCATGTAATAGAAAACTCGGCTTTTCCACAATATACAACAGCTAAGTAGTATATACTAATGTCGAAATCCACACTAAATAACGCCAAATTTCTACCTTTTTTAAATCCAATGAGCCTCAAAGGACACTACGACGAGGCGACACCAAAACAAATAGCTACGAATTTCACAACCGACAAATTCCACGGCATGATTACAACGAGGCAACAGCCGTTACATACAGCTGCAAATTCCGCCACCGAGAAATCCCATAACATATATTCGGCTCGATATCCTGCGCCAGATTCACTTCGACTCACGAGCTCGAAATCTCGCAACACACAACCAAACCAACACCCAATACCACTAATCTCTCAAACAACCTCGCTCCCTCGCAATTCCGTAAACTAACACACACAAATACCCCGTCATCAACTAATCCCAGCTCCAATCAAGTCCACAAACAACAAAATTAACACAGATTTCAGCTAAAATCACAAAAATTACTCAATCAAAAACACAAAACAAACAATTAAATGTAAGAAAAGGGAGATCTGAGGAGAATATAAATTTATACCTGCCCACCAACAACGGCGATGGAAGGAAGGGCGTCCCAAAGAGTGGGAAGAGCGCTCTCATCGCCATGATCGCCAAGAGCAGTACACGCCCTTTGGATCTTATTCACCAGAGAAATCAAATTCTCCATTGAATTTAATTTTGATTTTTTAGGGTTAGGGTTAGGGTTTTTTCAATTGAGATCTGTGATTTGAATTTGAATCGATAATTTTAGGGAAAAGTAGTCAGCTCAGTGTTTGTAGTAATATAGGGGGGGGGGGACTAATAAAATGTAAAAAGTGTGAGATTAATGTTTTTTCTTTTTGTTTTTAATAGAAAAGATAGTTTTTGAAGGGTGTTATGTGATTATGTGATGGAAGTGTTGTAGTGTGACACGGATGGTGAATGTGGACTTTATATTAGTGTTGATTTTTTTTTGGACCGACGGAGGGAACGGCTATATTTTGGGTTGGGTTGGGTAAGGAACGTTGATATATGTGGGGTCATTGGTGAAATTTGAATCTTTGCTCAAGCTTTTCTTTTGTTTTTTTTTTTTTTTTTAAGAAATTTTATATGGTACTTTTATGTTTTTAAACTTTTAAGGGAGTATATGGTTTTATAATATATTTTTTTAGAGCAATAATTTGGAAAGAATATGAGGATTTGAACCATGCTATTGAGTGTTGACCCAACATTGTTATGTTAAGAGTTGAATTGAAAAAACACGTGTAATAATTGTGATGAACTCATTGAGGTTCAAGCATTTTAAGTAAAATTGTTTGATGAAATAATTTTGTGTTATGTTAACTTAAGTGATTGTCATTAGGTTGAAAAAGCGGTAATGACACATAGTAGTAATTAGTAGTTAAAACTAAGTTTGATATTTATTATTATTAGATTATAGAAGAGGAAAAAATAGAGGGTACTATGGAGATAAGACTATCGATAGGGGTACCGCTCGTACATTTTTTGTAAAAGTGTTGTTAATTTTTGTAAATTATTTGGGTGGAACCTCGCAAATGTGTGTATATCACTAGAAAATGTGTTTTTTTTTTTTGGTTACCCTTAGTGTCGTAAATAAATATCTAAGTGTATTTAAGAAAAACAAGGTGAAATATCTACATATATTAGAGTTGAAAATTGAAATATTTAAGTATATTTAATAAAGCTGAGATGTTTTTGAGTACAAACTATAAGCTAAACAAGGCAATGTTGTGACTTGTGAAAATCTGAAATTCTTGGCAAGAACAGTTTTTTAAACAATAGCAATAAGAAAAGGCGAAAACTTCAGTTTTCTGTCCATCGTATCCATTAGTATTGTTCACATCACATGACAATGAGGATCCAATTACAGAAGCAATTCCATCTGAGTACACTCTACAACCCTACTTCCAAAAATAACTACACAGGATCTCAAGGAAGTAACCCATTATACACAGCATCCATGATAATACAAAGTGATTGGCTTGTTTGCATAGACACACTACTTTGCTCTTGGCAACCCAAAAATGCATCTCAATAGGCAAAAATTTTTACACTGAACAGCAAGAATGGATCAAATGGACACCAAACAACTTCGACAACAAAAACAAGCGACAGCTATCCCCAAAAGAGCTCCAGCAAAGACCTGCAAGGGAGTATGTCCGAGAAGTTCCTTCAGCTTCCTTTCACTGATGGGATGCCCTTGGAATAGATCCTCAATTATCTTATTAAGAACCTGATCAAATGATTTAGCAGGGAACCAAAATGTTACTCGTCTGCGAACAAAATATTAGCTTTATGTTGGCTATCCTTCAATTACATGAGATCCCAAAAGCACCAACTTTGTTAACAGCTTGATTAAATTTGAACCATGAGCCGAAGCATTAAAGAAACAGCTCACACAATATCTTTCAAGCAAATGCACATCAATACATACTGTCTATCCTATACAGTATAGAATGTCCAAATGCCATTGAAAATAGACTAAAAACTGAACAACTCACACATAAAGGATAACCAGGTAACTCACAGACAATGATTCCATGACGTTCAATCCACCACTATAGCGCTCAACTTATTGGTTCAACACTAACTATTTGTTAATAAAATATAAGATAGATGCAGGATGATTTGTAGTTATATACCATAAACCCTTCCTTTTCAAAAATGCAGAGTACTTGGCCTCGCATCACTCAAGCTTCATCGATCTTTGAACTCACTCATTAGTCAAAGAGAGGAGCACTTTCGCACACACAGAGTATCTCATTTTTACGTTCTCCTTAACTTTTATGCTGAAACATCCCCACCAAGCTCTTTGCTCATGCCCAAGCCTTGCACTCAAGACATTCTCCGACTTATTCACCCCATCTTCTAAGCTTCTCAGTGACACTGGTGTCTGCCTTTGAGAGGCCAACATAACTTCGATGCCATATAAAACGACCTAAAGCAGCATGCCTAAGGCAACTTGTGTCTTTCCTTATTCCCAAGTCTTGCACTCGTGACACTCTCCTTAACTTATTACACCATTATATATCTTCTCTCTGACATTGGAGTCTACCCTTGAAAGGCCAAGATAAGCTTCAATGCCATATTGATCACCCAAGGCTTAGAGCAGCATGTCTAAGGCAACTAAACAGTTTAAACTCTACAGCATCACAGTTAAAACAGCTATACAAGTACCTGTTGTCTACAAATACGGTGTCGCGTGTAGAGGGTTGGAGTTGGAGGAGTGTGCAGCTAGAAGATTGACATCTTTGGCAATCTGCTACCTATGCAATTCCCTAAAAAGCTAATATACAAACTACAAAATCAACTGTGCACACAATCTTTTGCCAAGCGGCATGAATCCAACAGGAGCTATCCTACTAAAACAAAATAAATGCCTGACAAAGCAATTGAACTCAGTGTTCAGCTATATTCCTAATGTTCCACGATTATATGAGAGACCATGACTTCAAATATTTTGCATTTAGCAGCAACAGAAAAGCTCAGAAGTTGCACCACCAAAACACATGGTTTTATGGAGTATACATGAAGCAAAATATCCAAGGTCAAGAAAACTGCTAGGTCTCCACAATCAAATGTATGTCACATCAATCAATTCACAACAGAAAAGAGATGGAAGATGAATATAATGAAAATACACAATAGATTTCCTTTACAGGACTCCATACCCATCATGAAAAGGTGGGTTAAAGTACCTGAGGGAGCTTCTTTTATCATTGTCAAACTAAGGACCAGATGTGCATATTAAAAAACCTCCATCCCCAATCCCCTCAATTACTCTCCACAAAGTTGCAATACTCATTAACAATCTAGCAAATCGTGAACCAACAGCATAATTGGAGCTGCGCATGTCAAAACTATAGATGGATACTTCATTAACAATTTAGCTGAAAGGAAAAAGAAGAAGAAAATTATCGCAGCTCAGCATTCTCCCATCACCCTAGAGTAGGCTACATCATGGAACATAGTGGCGTATACAAGTTACTAACATACTCCGTAGTTTCGATACAAAAAAATCAGATCTCAAGTTGGAATAATAACTAAGAAATGAAAATGCAAAAAGCTTAGATACACAGTTTTAAACCAAAAATTAGCACTTTTGTACCTTATTTTACCTTTTTCAGGGTGCAATTCTACTACATTCTTGCAATTTTCAACCTTTAATTACCATTTTTCTACCTTGTTTTACCATTTTAAAAGAGAAAAAAAGGGATGCAATTGCAACCCCTCATCCCTCCGCCCATCACTCAGTAGTCAGTAGCCAGTATCATCCATCATTTTAGACTAAAACTTTTAATTTCAGAAAATCAAGCTTAAGCCTTATATACAAGTTCACTAACTAGGTACACACCTCATTACAAGGGTAAACTTTAATCCATCCATTAATACCAACTTAAGTTGTCAGCAATATCTAGTCAAATAAACACCTAATTCTTAACTCACCAACTAAATGGAGGTAGCAATTCTGTTATTTTTGCGATAGTTTTCTATCTTTTCTACCCTTCTTCACCATTTTCTTCCATTTTTCTACCTTTGTCTACCAAATTTTATAAATTGTGGGTAGATTTCCCCTCGCTACTAGCTGGATATGCTTCTGCCTTCAAGAGAACAACTTTAATCCAGCCATGAATACCAACTTAAGTTATGAGCTATATGTACTATCAAAACAACACAAATGCCTGACAAAGCAATTAAACTCAGTGTTTAGTTATTTTCCTAAAGTTCAACGATTATGTAAGAGGACGATGACTTTAAATAGATAGCATTTAGCAGCAACACAACAGCTCGGAAGTGTGAAGGTTGCAAGGTCTTCTAGAGTATAAATGAAGTAGAATATCCAAGGTCAAGAAAACTGCTAGGTCTCCGAATACAATGTTTGTTACATCAATCAACTCACAACAGAAATGCAAAGGAAAATGAAAATACTGAAAATACACTATGGTTTCCCTTTACAGGATTCTAGACCCATCATGAAAAAGGAGATTGGTTAAAGTACCCGAGGGCGCTTTTATGAGACACCTTGATTGGTTGTGACATGAAACTAAGGAGCATATATACATATTTAAAGACTCTATCAAGAGCCTAACCCCATCAGCTACTTTCTAGAAAGTTGCAATAATCAGATTTAGCTTTTAACAATCTAGCAAATGGTAGACCTACAGCAAATTGGGTGCTGAGCTGTGTCAAAACTTCAAATGAATACTTGATTACCAATTCAAGCTGAAAAAAAAAGGAGGAAGTAGAAGACAGATTATAGCAACTCAGCATCCTCCATCATCCTAAAGTACTACACCAAGGGACATCTAATTTCAGAAGGCCAAGCTTATACTAGGTACTAACATAGTTGCATAACTAACATTCATAGCTCAAGTTGACATAAGGGAACCCAGATACAAAGTTTTAAAACAGAAATTAGCAACTCAGCATCATCCATCATCCTAGACTAAGACTTTCAATTTTTGAAATCAAGCTTAAGCCTTATATACAAGTTCATCACCTAGCTAAGCACACCTCATTACATACCTTCAAGCAGGGGCGGATCCTATATATGGGGTAGCGATTCTATTCTATTATTTTTTGCTATAATTCTCTATCTTTTCTACCATTTTCTACCGTTTTCATCCGTTCCTGCCATTTTTCTACCAAATTTCGAGTAGCTTTCCCCTCGCTACTAGCTGGATACGCCCCCGACCTTCAAGGGACTAACTTTAATCCAGCCATAAATATTGAATACCAACTTAAGTTATCAGCAATATCTAGTCAAATAAACACCTAAATTCTCACCTCACCAACTATTATAGTTCACAATAAACATTCAAGCTTGAATTTAACAAAATATAGCTAATGTAAAACATAAATGCAACAATCATTAGTCATTACCTCTGCTTGTATACCAGCATGCCTCCTCACACCAATAGCATCATACATAACAATAAGACTAAACCCCAAACAAACAGGAAACAAAGCATCAGCAACACCATGACAAAGCGCCACAGAAGTAGTCAAAGCAGTGCACAAAGCAGAGTGAGAGGAAGGCATTCCACCAGAAGCACACAATATCTTCAAGTCCAATTTCCTCTCCACAAAAAATATCAACATAACCTTCAATGACTGAGCCAAAAACCACGCCAATAACCCACTCACAAAGGTTGGGTTCGCCGCCAACGTCGCGACAAACGGGCTAAACTTATCCCTAGCTGATGACTTCACTGTCAAGAGTGCCATCCCAACCCCACCATTGTGCAAAAACTCAGTCTTTTTACCACAAACAATGTTATCTATATTTGGGTCTTGCAAACAAGAAGAAACCATCTTACATTTTGCAGTAATATTCTTAATACTTTGCAAAACTGGTGTAAAAAAAGATAGCAAAGTTACAGGTAAAGAGTGGTTAAATTTTGGATTATGAGGGTTATTATTAAGTGGGTGTTTACTACATAGTGGTCTTTTTTGAGGTCTTTTGTTGAAAACTGATAAAGATACGTATGAAACTGCCCTGTGAAAAGGGTTGATTTTTGGGTTAAAAAGGTTGTGATAAGATGATGAGTTTGAAGAGGGTTTAACTGAAATGGAGTTCATTGACATTAAACAGAATGAGTTCAGTTTGAGTTCAGTTGTGTTCAGTTAAACAGTTTATAACAGAAGTACCTGTAAAGTCTAGAGAATGAAAATGAGAGGTTGTAGGAAAATGCAGATTTTGGGCCAATGGGGTATGGGAACAATTTAGTTCATGTAGAGAGCAATGACTTTGATTACTTTATTTTCTTTTTAATTGGGAATCACATGTTTTAGTTCAAGGGGAATATGCTACTCTATACTCCAGAGTCCAGAGTAGTTTAGAGTTTGGGTTAATATGAGATTGAATTTATCTAGATATGACTTCCTAAAATTTTGGACTGGTCCGAACTCTAAGTGGCTTCTATAATATGCTTGATCCAAGTAACATGTTTTCAATTGGGCTTATAGCCTTTTTCTAAATAGATAAATAAAACATTTTATTTTCAAAAAAGTTTAGAAAAAAAAAAAAAAGTACTAGAACAACTAATCCAAAATCGGGTTTTGCGAATACGTTCGGCTAATACTGAGGATTGAGGATCTTTTAATCACAAAATTTGTGTATGGTTTCTTTTTGAAAAGTGTAGCGAATGAACTTTAGTTGAGTTTAGAAGAACGAAATACTTGATTTGGTGAAGTAACAAAGTCGAAACACCTAAAGCATTTCTTCCTTTTTCTGATTGTTGAGAGAATAACAAAAGCTTAGTATCTTAGTGCTTCATACTGGGATTTCGACAACTCACGCTATGTACTGAAGGGTCCAATGAAAAGAGATGGTGTGGCGGAGAGGATCACTAAGGAGCACAAAAAACCGGCACCTCGCACTTGGTTTTGTGATTATTGTTTCTCCTCTCGATACCACGTGCTGGCGCTCAAAAATATGTAATTAGAGAATGAAGATGTGAGTCGATATATTTGTTTCGACATTTCTTAAGAAAATCTCGTCAATTAGTCTAATGGTATTGCCTTATGAATTAGACGAATTCTTAAGGGGAGTACTTAACCACTAAGAAAAAGGTTTCCTCAAGGTCAAGAAACGTATCAAGAAAAGGTCGAATCGAAAAAAAATGAACGTATTATAGAATAAAGTTTGTCAACAAGCTCAATGATGTGTTGTATTTTTCATAACAAAGTTACTAATGATAGGTTAGGAAAATGATTAGCTTAAAGGTCGTAAATAAATGGGTGTTACATGAATAGTCGAAGAATTTTAGGAATTAAGGATGTGGTCGTAACGGAAGCGATTGCAGCAGTGTTTGGGCTTCATAAAGCTAAAGAGTTTGGTTACTCTCGTGTTTGGCTTTGAAGTGGATGTGAGTATTGTGACAAATGCGGTGTAAGAGAAGTCCTTGATTCTATCACCTTTTGATCTCTTCATTGATGATATTATCGGAGAAATCCTTCAAGTCTTTCCTTGTTCTCATGTCAGGAGGGGTGACAATTGTATGACTCATTGAGCTGATAGACATTGTCCTTTAAATGAGATAGAAATTGTATTGTTAAATAATTTTCCGCAAAGTTTTATTACTTAATTGGAGATTGGTAATAATCAATAATATGCTCCCCTTAAATTTTATTTCAAAGAATGTCAAATGTGGATATTTCTTTCTTTGGGTAACTTCTTGCGTTCCTAGAAAGAGCTGGTTAATTTAGTGGAGTTTCACCTTAGACGTTAAGATGTTCGAAGTGACGAAGTCTAAGGCAAAGTCAAAAACCATTAAACCAAGAAGTGGACATGTGCTATATGACTGGTTGTACCAAGTCAGCCGCTTAAGTTCGATTTTGACTGTCACCTTCTTTGGTGGGCTTCAACAAACGACATGCGTGACATAATCCCAGATTTGGAAAAAAAATTCTATTTGTTTTTCTGTAATATGCAATTGCTATTTGTTTAAGGTTAGGAGATTAAATGACATTCTAAAGAATCACATATCAAAGCTCTCAAATGAAAAGATGAGTAAATGACAACAACTTCAAGATTGAAATGAGTGAAAAAAGAAAAAAAAAAAAAGCATTGTGAAACTGTAGAACATTGACACAAGCATATCACTCTCGTCAATCCGAGAACCATACAACCTGTTGTATGTACAACAAAGGGGTACTTTCGTCAGTTAAAATATAAAATTAATTAGACTTTATATTTCCTAAACCTCTTCTGAATCTTTTAGAAGATATCAATCCCTGATTATACGCTTCTTTAATTAACCAAAACAAACTTTCTCTCTCATCTTCATTAATCATTGAGCGAAACATCTATACAGTGATAACCGCATGCAACGTATTCGATCGCTCACTATCGCCGCTCGCTAAATCTCTACAACTCTCGCTATCGCTTGCTATTGCTCGCTCCCTAACTGCTATTGCTCGCTTGTTCTTCATCATCAAAAGACATTCCTTCCACCACAGGCTTCTCATCCTCTGCATATGATTCCACATGAGGAACACCTATAATAATCGATCCCAACAAATTAAAAGATGCTTGTATAAATTAGGCTAGAATGTTATATCAATTAAACTAACATGTGATAGGAATTAGGCTAACAGATCATGTAAATTAGGCTATTATGTAATATTAGTTAGGTTACAGTATTATCTAACACATAATCCCAACAAATCAAACAGATGCTTGTATAAAATAGGCTAGTATGTTATCTATTAAGTTAACAAGTGTTATGAATTAGGCTAACAGAAGTTTAATATGTTATATTAGTTCGGCTACAATATTTTGCTAACACATAGATTGAACTAGGCTACTACATGTTTTGAATTAGGCTATGACATATATTAAATTAGGCTAATAATTTATTTTGACTTAGCCTAATATCATAACACACAACGCTAAAAGCAATTAGGCTCAACAAGGCTTAAGTGTACTATCAACTAAGCTACAAGCTCATATGAATTAGGCTATCAACATGTTTGAATTGCTAACAAGTTTTATTAATTAGATTACCTACTATGTATACGCCTTGAATAGATTAGGCGAATATGTTATGTGATTTAGGCTAATATATTGTATCAAAATAGGCTAATATGCTAATATATTGTACACTACGCAGTGACAACGCACGACTTCTCCGATTGCGACTAAACGGTTATCGCGAATACATAACACTAAGACTAACAAAAACAAGCTCGTTTGTAACTTACCTGGAACATCAGTATCTCCATGGATACCATCGTGTACAACTAATTCTTCACCATTAACACTATTTTGGCGATCGATATCAACATCATCATGATCCGCTCTTGATGATTGACCTTTCTCCATTGATAATGATTGAGTAACAACGAGATATGAAAGAAATGCCCCAAATGCTGTTGATATTTTTTTGATGAAATATGCACGTATAAATTTTTTAATGAAAGATGAGAGATTATGGAGTATTTTTTTTGAATGATCTTGATGAGTGAAGTTATGGAAGGTAGATAATGTCAAACAGTAAATGGGGATAGCAAGATATTAGCCTTAATAAATTCCTAGAAACATGCAGCTTTTAAACATGGGTTCCTTTTTTTTTTCTATTTATTTTCCAAATGTGAAATTACATGGATTGCCCTCTGTTGTACGTATAACTGGTTGTATGGTTCTCATTGTGCACTCTCGTTGGTCCTAATTAGGAGCAAGGAGCAACCAAGTATGCTACAAATTATGGGCTTGCAAATCTTAATGATAATAATTATAACCTTAGAATTGAAACCTAAAACATGGGCCCAAAAACCAAAATCTAAACTAGTCATTTCAAACAAAAGAAAAAAAGAAAATCAAGTCCAAAAAAAAAAAATGGATTTATGCAATTATCTAACTAGGGGATTCAATGTTTTCCTGATTGTCTTTAAATGAGTCACGATTATTAAAATTCTGTTGATTCTCCCTTATTTTTTTTGAAGAATTGATTCTCCCTTATTGTTAGTAGGAGATCGGATATTCAAACTGTTATTAACACCGATTGAAACTAACACTCACATAGTTATATATGTAATTTGTTTTTTGAATGGTCATAATTTTAAATTTTGAATAGACTGCTTCAATTTATTTGCTAAAGGCTTGCATCTTCCTTGTAAGTTGTAACCATAAAACTATAACTGTGAAAAAAGAAAATCAAACAACCACATAACACTAATAGTTTACCAATAGCTAATAGTTAATAAAAAATTGGATATATTTTCATATATACTTTAATATTCAAATATCTCACGAGTTTTTCAAGTTGAGCTTTAACTGATTCGAATAGATTTATAAGAAACTCGAATCAAGTTTGAGCTCACTTTAACCTTAAACGCGTCCAACATTAGCCGAATCGATCTCGAATAGCTAGTGAGTTTTACACCCTAGGCCGAACTCAAGGGTGTAAAAAAAACTAAAAATTAAAAACATTTTTTCTTTTTTCTAGGAACGCTCTATCCCAGATTCACCACCATATACACATTAACTTGTCGCCCAAGGCCAAACCATATAGTAAAACCCAAATTCAATCTAATTAAACAAACCGACAAAACTTCCATAGTTAATCATCAATCCAACCAATGAAATCCTCCCATTGACGTGTCTTGCCCCACAACTCTCCAAAAAATTCAAATAAAGCAAAAAGTGTCAAGTTTACAGTACACAATACGCGTAAGTATATAAACCCCACCACATCACCACTTTTTTGTCGCATATTCCCCCCACCTTCCTCGCATGGTCTATTTCCCCACCTCGTCTCATTTTCGTCCTACAATAATTATCCCAATTACAAACCCTAGAAAAAAACGAAAAAAACCACCCCAATTAATTTCCTCGATTTACAAAAATCAAACTCGACCCTTTTCAATTCACCATCCTAGGGTTTCGAATTCGTTATTCCCGTCTCAATTTGGGGCGTAATTTGGTCTCATTTTGATTCGGCATTTTGTTATTGATTTGAATTGAAAACGAATCGAAACCCTAAAATTAGGGTTAGGGTTGGGGTTAGGGTTTCCGTACGTTTGACGTTGTTCCTCATCAATTTTAGAATAATCCCTTTGTTGATATTTGTATATATATCACCATGTTGAATTTGTAGAATTGTTTTTTTTTTTCTTTTTTTTTGTTGGTATTTTAGTTAGGTTGTGAATATATTGGTAGTTTTGATTTAGATTGAATTTGGGAACGATGTCGTCGGCGGGGTTGGAAATTGAGAGGATTAGGGCGGAGGAGATTGAGATTTTACCTAGGTGTTTTGGGAATGGGTTTGAGTTGAATTTCGACGAGTCGATAATGATATTTTTAAATGTTTCGGGGAATATGATATCGTCGTTACGGGTGTTCCAGTCGGATTCGATTGAGTCGATGAAAATGAGGATAAGGGATTGTAAGGGGTTGGTGGTTAATAGCCAGAACATGAAATTGGTGTGTTCAGGGAGGGAGCTGGCAAGGAGTGATTCGCGCTTGCGCGATTATGGGGTTGGGGACGGGGATGTGATTCATTTGGTGACGAAGCTTGCGAATTTACAGGCTATTACGGTAAGGACGGTGAATGGGAAGGAGTTGAAGTTTAATGTGGGGAGGTTTAGGGATGTCGCGTTTGTAAAGAAGGAGATAGCGAAGACAGGGAAGGGGCACGGTTTGGAAGTTGATGAGGAGAATCAGGAGCTTGTTTATGAAGGCGAGCGGCTTGAGGATCAGAGGTTGATTGATGAGTTTTGTAAGAAGAATGAGGATGCTGTCATTCATTTGCTTATTAAGAAGTCGGCGAAGGTGAGGCAGGGGCCTGTGGGGAAGAACTGGGAGATTGATGTTGATGCATCCGAGTCGATTGGTGGGAGGAAGTATGATATTGAGTATGACGGGACTGTTGAGGTGCCACGGGAGAATTTCGAGAATGGCTTTTATTTGGAACCAGTGGTTGTTAATCCTAAGAGTGAAGTGCCGTCAGCGATATTGGATGTGATTGACATGACTTATGATGGGTTAGCTAATGGCCATTCTCCGATAATGGCGGGTGAAGGCTCTGGTGGAGTGTACATTATGCAGGATTCGACTGGGTCGGAGTATGTGTCTGTATTCAAGCCCAGGGATGAAGAGCCGAACGCCATGAACAACCCTCACGGTCTACCATTTAGTCCAGATGGCGAAGGGTTGAAAAGGGGGACAAAAGTTGGACAAGGAGCGTTGAAGGAAGTAGCAGCTTACTTATTGGATCATCCCATGAGCGGAAGACGTGGGATTTCAGGGGAAGGAGTCGGCTTTGCTGGTGTACCTCCCACTGGCTTCGTTAGGTGCCTGCACGAGGGATTTAACCACCCTAGTGGCATAACTACTAAGATCGGATCCCTGCAAAAGTATATGAAGAACAATGGGAGCTGTGAGGATATGGGTCCTGGTGCTTTCCCGGTGGAAGAGGTGCACAAAATATCCGTCCTGGACATGAGGTTGGCCAATGCTGACAGGCATGCTGGGAATATATTGCGCAGCAAGGACAGTGAAACCGGGCGACTTACCTTGATCCCTATCGATCATGGTTACTGCTTGCCAGAGAGTGTAAGTGTCTGCCTTTGGTTGTTTTACATACTTTTATGTGGCGCTGTGATATGTTCTCGATCTGCTCTTAAGTTGTATTTGAGCTTGTGTGCTGTTCGGATGCTAAAGATTATTGTGTTTAGTCAAGAGAATGAAATAGGTTAAAGTAGTAGTCTTGCTTGGATATTGGATTATTGATTTTCTGGATGTTATCGTACTATTTCTATCAATTGAATAGGTCTTTCCTGTTGAATCTTTGTGGTGTCTTGGTAGTTTGAAGTTTCTCTCAAGGTCGGTTTGGTTGTCGGGACAATATCTTGTAGGAAATGTATCATCAAATCAATCTAATACTATGTTGTATTGTTATATGTGGCGAATGTAGTTTGAAGATTGCACATTTGAGTGGCTATACTGGCCACAAGCCAAGCAACCTTACTCTCCCGAGACCATTGACTACATAAGGTCACTGGATGCTGAGGAGGACATTGCACTTCTGAAGTTCTATGGTTGGGACATGGAGGTTGCAACTGCTCGCACCCTTCGCATCTCCACCATGCTGCTGAAGAAGGGGGTAGAGAGAGGGCTGACACCTTACGCGATTGGAAGCATCATGTGCCGAGTGACCTTGACAAAGGAATCTCTAATCGAAGAGATTGTGCGAGAGGCTGAAGATTCTGTGCTCCCTGAGACAAGTGAAGCAACTTTCATTGAAGCGGTGTCTGAGATCATGGATCGCCGCCTTGATGAGATCTCTTAGTAGTGGGCAGATGCTGGTTGCCGGTTGGTGGTACATATATGTGCATATGCTCAGTACATAGCACAGATTAAAGGTTAATAGTAGCATGGTCTTTCTATTCAGTACTATCCCCTATACCAAGTACATTCTTTTATTTTTTGTCGAGTCAGTTTGGATTTCCAAGCCTTGAGAAGCTCTCAGCTGGTTGAGCAAGCTTGTCATGCTAGGGTAATCTCTATCCTACGTTCATCGTCAACTTAGGTTGTATTCCGTGCATTTCAACTGCACTTGCAAGTAATTAGGTTGTTCAAGGTCAGATTTGGTTCCAGAATTGTGTTTATTTGGTAGCAAAAGTGTGTTTATATTGTGCTGTATCTCTCTGTAAGTGTGCGTTTACGCTGTCTCTGCCTTTGGTGGGAGAAACTAACTCACCAGCCATTTCAGATTGGTCATATTAATCACTTGATCAAGTTGAAGCGGGTCTTTTTTGACTGACTCCCGCAAAGTTGACTCGTTAGGCTCACGGTTAGTTTAGTTTGGCTTCGTTGTCCATTATTTTGATATATCTTTGGCTGAATCAATGTCCAGACTAACATTTGGACGGCTGAATGATTGATATATCATATATGGACGGTGAAATAAAACGACGCAAAGGTTCTCTTTTCCTTATAATCATAATTGATGCTTAATACTCAGAAATTTGCTTAACGCTCCCTCTATTCCTCTTTTATCGATAACCCTCTTTCTGAAATTAGTAAGCTATTATGATTATACTTAGATTGCATGAACTGCGATAATCTAGATGTAACAAATGTCAACTACTCTCAACTTAACAAAGAACACACATTGATGAGTCATATTTCTCATCTCCATCTAATACCATCTTGCCACGTGTCCACTACCTTCAATTATCTCATCAAAGTGATCAAGCATTACACAGGCACCAAAAGTTCAACCCTTATGCATGTGGTCCCCACTTTCTATCTTGTCTAAACTAAAGCTACCTTGTTGTTAGCACTTATCATAGCAGACAATATCTAACCCACCATATTTTTCACTCACTTTCACACACTCACTCTCTCTCCTACTTTTCCTCACTCCCCCCACTCTCACTCCACATCCCACAAATGTCCCCTCCACCACACCCACCACCGCAACATCCACCGCCACCGCAGCAACCACCGCCACCTCAATACCAATACTACCCCTACCCCCACCCAAGATCCAAACCCTCTTCCTCAAGCTTCGCCTCGTGCTTACTCGCCACCTCGTTCCTCGTCATCCTCGCCGTCGCTGCTGCCATCACGTGCTTCATCTTGTTCCGCCCCCAGGACCCCACCATAGCCGTCAACACAATGAAATTCCCCGCTTTTACGCTCCGCAATGGCACCGTCAACTTCACCTTCTTCCAGTACGTCGCTGTCCGGAACCCGAACCGCTACTCCTTCTCCCACTATGACAGCTCGCTCCAGCTGTTCTCAGCCTCAGCTGGGCCCCTCGGGTTCGTGTACATTCCAGCTGGGCAGATCGCCGGGGGTAGGACACAGTTTATGTCGGCTACTTTCGAGGTGAAGTCGTTTCCTGTCCCGCCCGAGGCGGCTGGGACAGGTGGGGTTGTTGCCGCGGCTGCTGATTCGGGTTCGGTTGTGGGGCCGGGGCCGACGATGGAGCTCGAGACGAGGATGAAGTTGGTTGGGAGTGTGAAGGTGATGAAGGTGTTTGCTCATCATGTGGAGAAGGGTGCTAGGTGTAGGGTTAGTATTCAGGTTAGTGATGGTTCTGTTCTTGGCTATCATTGCTGAACTTATCAAATCCAGAAGCTCTTAAGTAGTGAGCACTTTTATCCATATGTTTTGTCTATCATTCCGTCGTCTCAAATTGTTTGCCCACTTTGGAATTGCGACATTTTAGCAAATGGTTGCGAAGTAATTGTTTGCGCACTTTGGAATTCTGACATTTTGAAGGTATAGGGATGAGAGTGTGCATTACTAGGAGATAATAGAATGAAATTAGTGTTCTTTTTTTCTTTATTGAGATTATTAGCAAGTGTAAAAAGGAGGATTCTATGTTGTAATATTAGGGAAATGTGATAATTTTGGGTATTATGTGTGTTAATTGTGGTACTTTTCAGAATTTAAGTTGTGGTGTGTTCTGTATATCATATAGAATTGACAATTTGTGATAGAGATGATGGTCAATTGCTCTCATGTGCGTAGGGTTGGTACTGCGGTGGCTCATCTAATTGCTAGGATGTATCCTCCGAAGTCCAAATGGTGTGTAGCTTGTAACTCGTATCAATTTTCCGCAAAGTATTCTAACTTTGGCGGAGTTTAATATTCAATGAGAAGCTCCCTTGCTCCCTCTTGGTTAAAAAAAGAAAAGACATGGGACTTTGATGAGCCACAATATGACTAAGATATGAGGATGTTGTTGAACGAAAAGGGAACGGAAATTAGATACTTATCATTGACACTTCCACACAGATTAGAAACATGATTCTTGCTTTCCTTTTCATCTATATAATACAATTGGGGATAGCATCCTGGTAGGGTTGATGCAGTATGAATCTAGTAATACATTATGCATTATTGCAATACAATGTGACCATCTGAGCTGATTAAACATGGTGGGCGATACCTTGCTGTCAATGTAAGACATGAGAACCTGGATCCTAGCTGCTTTTTCTGAGACATTTTGGCTGCAATAGTAACATATTTACTAAGGTTTACAATAGTGTTCCTGCAAAATTGTCGAAGGAGCGTCCTTCACGTGTTGTTGTAACGAATGATTCTCTTAACGGCCAACTACAGCGTTTTACCTGCCCTGCAAAATCATGATAGAAATGAAATTAGAAGTTCTTGCTTTCCTCGTGATTTCTACAAGTAAAGAAAGCGAATTCACTATGTAAAACACGTTAATTTATTATATCCGGAGGACACTTTCAGACACGCAGCAAACGTTCCACATCACAGTATCATAATTGTTTTGCTCAAACATTTGGACTTTATAGATAGAAAGATGGTGCCAAGAGGCTCACACTGCTATGGCATAAATGGCACTGCTAGAATCAACTTCTGCAAACTAATTTACTCAGATTATGGACCACAAAAGATGCAGGCTGCATGAAGGTACATATGAAGATACCTGAGTAAGCAAGTCGACAGATGGTTGTTCAACGTGCTTTTGAAGGTATAACGTTCGCTTCAAGGTTTGCTGGGTCTCTTTCGAGCTCGCTTCTTTCTTTTCCTGAAAACCAAAAATTGCACACTTGTTAATATAGAGATATCATATGATTCGGCTCTAGTTTCCAACTGCTTAATCTTCTCAGGAATAAAAAAAACTCGGACACAGGTATAGTTACTACCTCTTAACGGGCCTGTTGAAACCAAACACACCCTTCATCAATGAGTTAATATCGACAGAGCGCTCTCGCATGATCTTGTCATGGTACATTTTGCTTCCGATTTCAGTGATCAGTTCCTCTACCTCTTCGAGTGGTTGATCCACATTGAGTTGTACCTCTCCTTTCCTAATGACAGTAACACCGAAACCATTTGCTTTGGCTTGCCGAAAAACATCCTGGGAAAGATTCATCTCAGTAAGAACACCAAACATAACTAGCAGCCTAGCAGTATGAAAAGTTCTCAGACCAAACATCCCCTGCTACCTCTCAACCACAAAGCCCCATAGCCGAAAAAGGGCACAGCCCTAACACTTTAGCAATAGAAGAATAGAACAGTCACCCCATACATACCTTGGGAGGCTGCGGAACGATAAATGCTCTTCCTTTGCCAAGCATTTCAAGATGAGCCTGTATAATGTAGCAAAAGTTCTTGCAATCACCAGGGTCTTGGAAGGCAATCACATGCTGGGGTTTTGGTTCGAGCTCAAGATCCGGAGCCATTTCTAATGTATAAAAACCAACCTCTTCGTCTTCACCTTCATATGTATACAGTTCAATGCACTGCATGCAGAAAATATATTTTATTTATCAGAAGGCATAGAGTGAAGGTTGATGTCTTAATCACAAGATTCTAGAGATTTGAAACATGTTTTTTATGCAATCCGGACATAAAGGATAATGCATGTGGTAAAACCTAATCTATTGTTTGCATAATATTCCACGTCAATGTGTAAAAGAATTGTGCCTAGCAAGTAGCAAGGATTGGGTTCTAATCCTAGCTAGCGTTTTCCTTTAGGAGTCAAAGATTCAAACACAGAACAAGAGTAAAGCTGCATACCAGCACATGGGGAAGATCTAACCACCACATGTAATCTTCTTCCTTCTCGTCAGCATATTCACGATACTTGCTTACGACAGCTTGGGGTCCAAACATTTCCATTTCTCGCTTAAGTTTGTTTAGTTTCTTCTCTATAAAATCCTTGCCCCTCTGAGGAATTTTATCCATCAGATCAGCTGCGTCCTGTATTTCCTTTTCTGTGATCCACCTATCTAAATCCTTTCCTATATCCTTCATGGTAGATTTCACTTCTGGATCATTCTCTGCATTATAGGACTCGACAAATCCACGAGACCATTTCTTTGTGTGCTGCCAGTATTCTTTCCCTGATTTCTTCCCAGGTTTGATTGAGCCATCACTTGCCTCTATCACAGTCTTCGAGACTTTAGCAGCCTTTTCCTTGGGTCTCGACTTTGTAATAGCGGCTTCCTGGGGTATCCCAGTGTTATCACGTTGAGTAGATTCATTAGCCTTTTGAAGAGATACCACCTGTTGTTGCTCTTCAGCATTACTCAGAAAATCAGGAATCTCATCTATAGGAGGACCTTTCCAACGGGGCATAATTTTCTCTGGTGGATCATATATGCTGATTCCGTCTACAAGAAATGTAAGAATGTGAGTTGATACAAATCTGATCTCAGCAAAAGGAAACACTAGAATAATAAAGTGGATAGGGGTAGTTATAAATATGCATTATATATGATGAGGATATTAATAATACTATATCGCAAGGAGAGAAAGCCAAACTTTGGAGCAGGCAAGGTCTTTACCCCCATTGATTCAAGTTACCAAAACATCAGAATACAAATTAAAAACACACACAGAAATAAGGAACACAGTACCTGCTCCATAATCAAGATTCTCAATGTTTGTATGGAGCCACTCATGCAGAACTGATAACTTCTGATTCTCCTTTTCAACTTTGCTTTCAAGCCCCTTAAAGAAAGTATCTTTATCTTCAACACTCATAGAATGGAAGGGATCCCGCCCAGCCAACTCATTATCTCTAACCTTAAAAACAATATCTCTAAGTTTATCATCCTTCATCCACTCGAGTTCTGTATCCTCGTTGATAGACCTAAGGTTCATAAAGTCCAATCCTGCTCCAGACTCCTGCTTCACTTTCTCTCTAGCAACCACGTAATTATTTCTAATGCCAGAACCAATCTTATTCACAATGGGCTCGACTTCATGGAAATTCTTCTCTAGCCAGTTTTCTTTAGCAGCAAACGACCCTCCCTCTTTGATTCCCTCTCTGTTTAATTCAGAAGGCAGAAATGCATTCTCCGAACCTAAATCAGCAAGATTGTTTTCGACAGCAACAGGGTCAGATATCTCAGATGATTTAGTAGGTTTACGAGTTCCGTTAAGCGCATCCACTTTGGTCAGATCTTTTTCATTTGGGAGAAATGACTTCACGTCAAGATTGGCATCAATCATAGCATTTTCATCATGAATGTCTGATGCTTTACTAGAATTACCGGCATTAAGGGAGGCAATACCACCGGGAAAAATATCTAACATTTCACTAAGATTTGTAGCCTTGGGTAAATCATCTAATTTATCAACGATGTCCAAGCTTTCATCAGACAAGAGATGTTCATTTGCCTCCAGACCACCCTCATGTAAAGGATTTTCACCAGGAACAAAGTCTGACCTTTGACCCAAATTACTGTGCTTCAATGCCTCATCACTTTTTCTTGAATTGCCTAATTTTAGTTTGGTATCAAACCTTGAGTTTTCAGCACTTTCCAAATCAGGAGTACTATTATGCATCACTCCTATTTGGGGTTCTTTGTTTAACCCATTAATATCCGTTGCACAATATTCATTATCATTAACAGCATAATCTTCGGATATGTCAATCTCTGTAGCAGGACCACGGTCCAAGATCCGGTATTCCCCAGAAGAATCTAGTGCCTTGTTATCCTCCCTCAACCCCTGGCTGAAATGATGGTTCATTCCCTCATTTGCTAAAGTAACATCAACAGAACTCTCATTCACATCTGGCTTCTGATCCTGTTTATGCGAGAGATACTCCCTGGCTTCCTTGACAGAGCGAATGATTTTAGGCATCCTTCTCACAGGTGTTTTCTTAGGCGGGCTCAGTTGACTGCTAGAAACATCAGAAAATTGGACCTTCTCAGTCAAGTCTGATGAAATAGAACTGTCATGACTATGACTCAGATCATGTATATGGCTATTCTTATCATCTGTAATTCTTCCGTTTGGAACACTAAGAAGTTCCACATCCTCAATCCCCTCAGAAGCCTCTACACTGGTGAAGTTAGCATCAGTAATTTTGCTTTCATGGTGGCCTACTATTTCTGTTTCTGAATTGCCATTGACAACCCTGGTTTCAGTAGAATATATACTTGAAAGGTTATTCATGGCGTTCATATGCCCTTCCGGAAGTTCTTCTGCAGCAATTTTCTCTAATTCTGGCAGCACAGCTGAAGCTTGTATCAACAAGTCATCACCCCCAATCAAGTCCACGGCTTCTTTAGAATTCTCTTCCACCATTGACAGCTCAGTCGAAGTTTCATTGTCCGAGACATCTTTCTCACTAGCAGAATACTCTCCTTTCTCAATCTTCCGTGCATGTCTTGCCATCATCTGTATCTCCTTAATCCTGAAATCCATCTCTTCCGATACAGTCTCATTAGCACCACCAACATCCACAATAGCTAGATCACTACTCAATCCTTTCGCTTTCCTAATGCTACTCAACACCTCCCCCTTATCAAGTTCAGGCCTTTTGGTGATCACACTAGGCAGCTCAGCCACCTTTTCCACAACTTCCACACCACCCTTACGCAACTTCTCTTTCTCCACCCTCGCCTTAATCTTCCTCCTCAACATTTCCTTCTCAAACTCCGTCACCTCCGCCCCCCTTCCTCCCAAAGACCACAACTTCTTCACCCCCCAAACGACGATCAAACCACAAACCACAGCACCACCAATCCTAGACACCTTCGGCATCAAATCCTTCGGAACATTCACACCCCTAATCCTACTTACAAACCCTGACTCCTCACCAACAACAACAAATTTCGCAACCGAACTATTCCTAGCAATCACATCCCTACCACTCTCTACCTCCCTAGCTAAATCCTTAGCACGAGAAATCTTCGAATTCACCTCACTAAACACCTCTCTTTCACCTCCCTCCCTATAAAACAAAGGATCAACACCACCCCTCCTCACAATCTCATCCTCATCAACCACAACTTTATCAACTTTACCATCACAATCTTGAAAAACAGTGAAAATTGGATTAGACCCAATTCCCCAAAACTCAACATCTTTCTTATATAACTCCACCCAACTCTCTAACTTGTTCCACATCATAGAATCACCCAACTTTTCACCACCATCATTCTCAAAGTTTTCAACTTTTTCACTACCCATGTTAATATTACTACTATTATCAACTAAATTAGCATCATAAGCATGATTATGGACAAAATGATGAGTTGGGTCAATATCATTTGGACTAACCTTGGAGTCATTGAGCTTCTTTCTGAGTGAATTTCTCCTCTTAGTGGGCCTACCAAAACGGGCTGAAATTGGTGGGCTTTTGGAGGATTTGAGGTGGGTTTTGAAGCGGGTTTTCTTGGTGAGAGCTGTGAGTGAAGGTGTAGTGAGAAAAGATGAGGAGAGTGTGTGAGGTTTTGTGAGAAGGGAGTTTGTGAATAACTCCATGGGAGATAAAGTTTGGAAGTTTACATGAAGGAAAGTGAAGAAAGTAAAGGAGTCAAGTTTGGCTTTAAACCCTGGCTAAAGCCTCACAAGTCACAAGTCACAACTTAGAAAAATTGGGCAATGATTATTACACTCCTCTATTTGATTTTTACGCTCTTCATGTGAGAGGAGTAGATTCCTGTACAGTAATCTGTGCTCTCACATGGAAGGGGTGAGTGGAAGTGTAAAAATAAAAAAAGGGAGTGTAAAAATCAGTTTCCGAAAAATTGTGTTACAGTAGTTCGAGAAGATGAGAGTCACTCATAGCCATAAAAAAATGGCATGGCTAGCCAAGGTGCACCTAAGGCAAAGGTCCGGGCCGTGGCATGGAAAGTTAAGGCAAACTAAGGGGTATGGATAGTCAAGGGCACCAAAGATAAAGGCATGGCTAGCCTAGACAAAGTAAAAAAAGTTATGCTGCCAAGTCATAACGTGGGGCAGTTAAAGGATACCATAGACCAAGACTAGACGTGCCCACATGTCCCAAACATACTCCTATGGATGGTTGGTCACTTTGGAAACATTTCCCGAAAAATAAAAAATCGACCCAAAAAGCCGGTTTGTGGACTATAACCCACGAAAAAACCTCGTTTCGTCCCCGAAATGGAATTGGACGAAAATCGGCGGAAGGCATCCTAGACACATATAATGGTAAATGGAACAAGAAAATTGGCATAAACTAGCCTAAACATAGCCCAAACTATCGGTTTTTTATATTATGCACATGATCGAATGAAGCGATAAACACACCGTAAATCTATCAAGACGAAAGAATGAAATTGCCATATGCTACAATTATGCTCCAATATACTCTAGGAGCATGCTTGATCACTTTCGGAATTTTTCCCGAAAAATCAAAAATCGACCGAAAAAGCCGGTTTTTGTGAACTATAACCCACGGAAAAACCTCATTTCGTCCCCGAAATGGAATTGGACGAAAATTGGCGGGAGACATCCTAGACACATATAATGGTGAATGGAACAAGAAAATTGGCAAAAAGTAGCCTAGACATAACCCAAACTATCGGTTTTTTATATTATGCACATGCTCAAATGAAGCGATAAATACACCGTAAATCTATCAAGACGAAGGAATGAACTTGCCATATGCTACAATTATGTTACAATATACTCTAGGAGCATGCTTGGTCACTTTCGGAATTTTTCCCGGAAAATCAAAAATCGACCCAAAAAGCCGGTATTTGTGGACTATAACCCACACAAAAACCTTGTTTCGGCTCCGAAATAGAATCGGACAAAAATTGATATGAGGCATACAAGACACATATAATGGTGAATGGAAAAAGAAAATTGACAAATAGTAGCTTAGATATAGCCCGAAACATCGGTTTTGTCCATTATGCACATGCTCGAATTGAGTGCTAAACACACCGTAAAACATTCAAGAAGGAGGAATGACATTGCCACATGCTTTAATTATGCTCCAATACACCCTAAGGACATGCTTGGTAAACTTCGGGACATTCCAGATCCGTCGAAAATTGGAAAAACCTTAGCTAGAGGCCGTTTTAGTAGAGGCTATAACGTCCGCCCGAACAAAACGGTTTCAAAAATATCGGCTCGAAAATGGACGAAAATTGGCAGGAGGCATAGTAGACACATATAATTGTCAATGGAACAAAAAATCCGTCAAAAAGTAGACCTGGCATAACCCAAACCATCAGTTTTTTCCATGATGCACATGCTTGTATAGAGTGGGAAATACACCGTAAAACTATCAAAACGGAGGAGTGACATTGTCATATGATTCAATAATACTCCAATAGATCCTAGGAACATGTTTGGTAAATTTCGGAACATTCCGGTTTCGTCGAAATTCGGCCAAAACTTACCTAGAGGCCGTTTTAGTAGGTTATAACGTTTGCCGAAGCAATACGGTCCCGGAAATGTCGGCTCGGAAACGGATAAAATTTTTTAGTAACCATCCTAGACACATGTAATGGAGAGTCGAATAAAAAAATTAGCAAAAAGTAGCTTAAGCAAAGCTCAAACCATCGATTTTGTCAATTAAACACATGCTCGAATCGAGCGCTAAACACAACAAAAACCTATCAAAAAGGAGGAATGACA
>CAAKMY010073539.1:0-11718 GCA_901111285.1 Corrigiola litoralis | reverse complement strand
GTTTACAATGATCCAGAGATTGCCCATAAAGCCTCTTTTTACGACACGACTTGTGACAGAAACCAAAACCATTGTTTACTATATTAACTCGGACGAATAGTCTTAGGTCTAAAAACTCGACTCAATATAATAACATATAAGTCTTGCCAACAGTTTGCTTATGTAATCGACTTTCATCTCATGATTATATGACTTATGAACTTGTCATTAATCAACTTACAATCTAGCTAGTCTGCACCTCTTATATAACCAGGGACTCATATTCTAATAAACTTGTGTAGACACCACAATGTGTCATATTGTCAATTCCCAGTAATGATAACTAAACTAGGTAATGTGCTTGGATAAACGATCTTTCTTAATTATGACCGGTTTAGCTATTCCGAGCCATAAACACATTCTTTCCGCCAATATACCATTATTGCTACTCTATGACTAAATATGCCCGAAAATATGTGTAAGACGTATTTTCAGCCAATGACTGACTAAGCCTGCATCACAGGCCTAAAATCAGAGAAATTAGGCTTTTATCATATTTTACATAAAAGCCCGATAAATGGTCAAATCACCTCAAAAGTCAGAACTGGGCCAAAACCTGACCCAAGCTCTAGGCCTAGCGTCATCACTGATGACGCCAAGCTGGGCCAAGCCCAGGCCTGGGCTGGGCGTCGTCACTGACGACGCCCCACCTGGACCTGACCCAAGTTGGCCCAGGCGTCGCCAGTGGTGACGCCCAGCCTGGCTCAACCCATGTTTCTCAGCTAGTCTAGTCAAGTACTTCAGTGTTCCATCCGAGTATCCATTTACCTCGAGGTTCCACAATGATCAGTTGTCCTTAGCAATACGGTCAATCATAAACACCAGCAATCTGATCCATAACAAAATTCAGATAACAAGGACTCTATCATTCCAGAACCTTCTCATGCAGTGTTCCACACAAACACTCACAAACACACTTCGGATAACTTCAACTACTAAAAACACCATTGAGCTGAAATGGTTTTCTAGCTGTTTTATCATGTTCTGGCCAATCTGAGAGCAATTCATCTCCCACGCCAACACTGACGATGCCCAGACTTCTCACTATAAATACCCCCAGCTTCACTCTGGCAGGGGTTAACGAGTTACAATATTCTGCCACGTAAAAACACCCTTTGCACCCATACAAAAAATCTGACTTTTATTCCTCCTTCTAAGGCTACAACCAGACCTTGCATCCTTGAGCACACACACTCATATGCAAAACTAGTTCATGCCACTTGAAGTGACACACAACCAAACACATCCATACTTGAGTACATACACTACTCACAATAGCGAAGAGAGGACCTAGATCCCCTCTCGTTAGGCAAACCCTCGCAGTAAACAAACCTCGCGCATCCAAGCGCAAAGCATTATCATACGTTTCCTGAGGGCCAAAATCATCAACTTTGAACTCTGTTACTGTTTTTTTACTAGATCTTGAACTTTAACATTATTGCATGCTTAACAACCCGACTAGTAATGATGTGAACTAAAATATATCTAGACATATTTTAGGGTGTTTGCAACCAAATTTGTATACTTGGCATGTTTATGTGATATAATTGTTAAAACGGAAATCTTATAAGGCTAATAGTAGAGGTGAATGCAACTGGTTAGATCGATACATGCTATCGATGCCTAATTGGTAACCTTACTCCCGAATCTGAATCTGTGGTACGCATTACCATACGAGTCACTCATGAGGTGCTCAGATTCGTGGCTGCTACCCCCCCTCGAATTCTACATCTCATGGTCCCCTTTGGATCACGAGGCTAGATCCGAAAGACAAACGGTTTTCAAGACACCGAAAGTTCTTGGTGGCGACTCCCCAATCCGAACCAACAGTGCAGAAGGGGCAAAGGCGCCGCTCTGCCTTCCCCCTGGCGTCACCACTAGCGACGCCCCACTGGTCCTCCAGTGTGGCGAAGCCAGTGCACGTGGGTCAGCCACCCTTCCAGACCGGGCGGCATCACTGGCGACGCCCCAGTTGTGGGGTGCTCCCCTCTGTTGTTGCTTGGCACATCCCCTCTATTCTGCCAATCGGGCTCAACTGCCCTGCAATATGACCCAACCACGAAAAAGCTGGAAACCGAGAAGTCCAAGGACTGGTCAAGGGCCCATAGCCCTTCCAGCACCTGCCCCTATGTGGTGGTTCCCGAGCATGACCCTCCTACTTCGATAAGCAAAATCAAAACCTTACGAAAAAGGGGTCCCGTTGCGGTCACAACAAGTTCACTTAATAGAGTTCAAAATCGTCACACGGTCTATTAAAATCAATAGAATATCAATGCCATACAAAACACAATAGTAATGAATAGCAAAACGAAGAATGTTATTATGTATTAATGTAAAAGTGATATAACTTTATCAAACTATTACATCATATAGCCTCCGTCGCAGAATCCGCTAGCACTGACTACTTCGAACTCTTCCAACAAACGGCACCACCATTCAGTATATATACATAGCCAGATTGGGATGGGATTTCATGTCATCCCTATCTGTTTGGAAGCTTGCATGTAACATCTTACACTCAACTCTGAATATCCTTCAAACACCAAGAACTTATCCTTAATCCTTATCAAGTACTTAAGGATATTCTTGACGGCTATCCAGTGACTTTCACCCGGATTTGCTTGGAACCGACTCGTCATGCTCAAAGCATACGAGACGTCCGGGCGTGTGCACATCATGGCATACATGATCGATCCAACTGCCGAAGCATATGGAATCGCTCTCATGCGCTCAACATCCCCAGGCTNNGGGTCTTTACTTTGAGTCATTTGTCTGTGTTTGGTGTAATCATTTGTGTTCGTGCATTGCAACGCTGGTTTTGGGACTCAGTAAAGCAATCTGATCGAGTATGGTGTCTGGATATTCTAGCCATACTTTGGGGAGGGGAATTTGATCTTGTGCACTTCAATCTTGTACACCTCAGTACTATGTTTAGTGTCTGATACGTAATCCGTCTTCAATTCTGGGTATGGTGATGCGTTAGTGTGCACTTGATACTTTTTTTGTACATTATTTGAGGAAGTTTAAGTCAAGGTGGAGAATTGTTATGTAAGTGACTTGAACATTTGCTTTCGGGTTCGGTTGACAGTTCTCGTCAAGACAAAGCGAAGAAGTTGAAAATTTGGGGAAGGCCTGTCGCTCGAGTGGTTACTCGAGTAGTGCCTCGAGTGGAGGTCGAGCAAAAGGAGGCATGACGATAAACTCGGGTTCGTTCGAGTCAATTAGAGCTCACTCGAGTCGAGCGATAAAGCTCGCTCGAGTTGAGCGAGATCTGTTGCGCTTGTTTCATCAAATTTTTCTTCAACTCATCCGTTAATATGTTCAGGTTTCCTTATTGTGATTGCACCAGTAGGATTCAATATATAAACACCCCAGGTGGCTTTCACAATTAAGGGAGAGAAAAATCAGAGAGAAAAGTTTAGGAAGAGTACAATTTTTCTCATCACTCCCCATGAAGAGGAAATTAAGGGAGAAAATATTAGGGTTAGAATTTTCTTATTAGGCTCTCATCCAAATTCTGGGTTTGTACGTTTGTACTTCTGTTCTCCTTATATAGTGAAATCCGGAATTTTCTGGTGAATGTAGCCATCATGTTGATGGTGAACCACATAAAATATCTGTCTCTTGTCTTTCTTGTTAACTTCTTATTTATACCGCTTTATCACCGCGCTTCCGCACAACGTGGCCAAAAACTACATAATGGTGGACTGGTTACTGGTGGAAACGGACCAGAAGAGATTGCCCCAAGGAAAACTGAACGAAAGATAAATTCAAAATACGCGATTATAGCCACACAAGTATAAGATAAAGCGTCTACAGCGCTATTGCCATTGGCTGCTGCATACAATAAGCTTTTTGATTTGGATTATTAAGATGTTTAATAACTCTTGAATCTATCATCATTCACTGGCTACAAGTTGGAAGTATAAAATAACAATATACAAATATGACGTTTCGAACTGACGTCGCATTGAATCGTCAGCTGGGTGAGGTTTGCTTATTTCATTACTCTCTGTTATTTGCCGCGTGTTCATACCTCACCGGAAAGTGGAACGTGCAAACGTAGTAGTCTTGTGTTATGTTATTTTTAGAATGGGTAAGAAGAATTATATAAAAATTAATTGTTGTTAATATGAGTGATAGATATAAATTTTAATTGCTTCAAACATACATATAATATATTTTTGAAGTCAATTCAATTTTTTTCAGAATATAATTGACATCTTATATATATAACTTTCAAAGTGAATCGAAACAATTATGCATATAACAAACAATCTAAGAAAAAAAAATTATAAATGAATGTGAAAGCCCATGTAATTAACTCATTTATAGGAAAAACATTATTGCAAAAAAAAAAAAGGTGCATCACCTTATAAAAATTATATAATAATATCAAATACGTATAAATGATATTACAATTTCCATGAGGATCCTTTTGTCATAAAATTTGCTTAAAAAAAAAGTGGAAGCTTGTATATGAACAACCCAAAAAGGAAAGGTGGAACCTTACTTGTGAATAGAGGGAGTATATTATAAGATATCATAAGCTATAAATAGTTGGTAAGCGATATTGATAATTTATATGACGTAATCTATCTAGATGTGACTCTTTTATAGTAAGATAAAAATGGAGTAAAGAGTAGACATAATCAAGAGTCAAACATTATTTGTTTATAGCTTTGTCCATCGGTTTCTCTCGCCATTAAGTAGAATTTTTTTTACATTGAAAGTTGAAATTTGATAGAGATGTCGGAGTATCTATTTATCAATCAATCAAGAGAAAAAACAATGTTCACACATGGGTGGTTAAATTAAGGATAACATAGATCACTTGGCAAAAATCGGAGATATCACTACTCATTTGAAGTAGCATATACATGTAATGCTATATATGCTGAGCTAATATTTTAAAAGTATTTTTTCAAGTGGTAGAATTTATAAATAAGTCTAGATTAATAATCCAAAAAATATTTCATATCAACTCATATCTACAAAATGAGAAAGAAAAGGAAAAAGGCAAAATATTGTGGTAATGACACATGGCGTAGCCTTTTATTGTTTTAGTGTATAGTATAGATAGATGTTTCTACTAATTTTTAATCTTTGATTTTTTATATTTATTAAGGTCATACTTTAACTATCGGTATCTAAATACTCTGAGTATATAATATTCTAAAATTAAAAATTTGTAATTTGTAATGGTTAAATTTGTAATATCAGGGCACATGTAATACATATCTAAAATTCAGCACGGTTATTGTCATCTAACTCGATTTGACTTCATAAATGTAGTATATCGGTAATATTATTAATTTAACGACATGCAATATAATTGCTTTTAAAAAATAAGGCATGCAATATAGTTGACCTAAATCCTAATTAATTAAAAATTAAAGGATTTTCAGCTACAAAATCTCTGATTTATTATAGTTATTACAGAGTATATTTTTACTTGATATTGTTCTTGCTAATTTTTGTTTTTACTATTAACATAGTGGAAGAATATTTAGTCAAATTTTATGAAATTTATATAATTAAATGCATATGCAAAAAATTTTTGTCGGTTCAACTTCTACGATTTTTATTTATGTAATATAAAATAAACTTAAATTTCAATCTCGATCAATAAATAAAAATCAAGTTAAATTGACGTAGGGAGTATAAGAATATATTTTTAAAAACAATAACCCTATTTTATTTTTGCTTATATATATATTTATGAAATAAGAAAATGTTATATAATACAACTTTTAATATGAACAAGTGGAAGAAAACATAAAGCATTTAGTATTAGAGAACTATGAATGATGCTTATCTGTGTTCCTATGTACACAACTCAACATCTAACATCATGGTAAATGTCGACGGAAGCATTGCGTTATAGGTGATGCCTAGTAACAAGATGATATGTATGGATTCGTAAGCATAAAAAAGTGGATGAGCTTAAATAGTAGTTTAATAGGATCAAATTTATATGCTTTATCATGAGAAACATTAGAAGTAACTCTAGCAATTAATGAGATTCTTCAGCTAGGGTTAGGTCCGATATTATTGGGTCAATTTGGTGTACTATATTATACGTTTGCGGTTTACGAGTTAAATTTGGGTTTGTAGTACTTAGCTTCTAATAAATCAATTATGGGTCAATTCAAATTAGGTCTATTCAAATTTGGTCAATTCAATTTAATTAAACTTTTATTCAATTTGAATCAATTCAATATGTAATATTTCAATAAGTGATGCTAGTAAGATAATATCATTTGTTTTGTAGTCAAATTATAATCCTTTGCACTTATATAAGTGTTCACAATTCGTATGAAAAGGTCAAATAGTAAAGTAGGGTCGGGATAATAAATTTGCATTTTGTTTACCATATATAGGATGTAAGTAATTGAGTTATTATAGATTTTGAAAGGTAAATAGTTATTGAGTTAATCACATATGCTATTCAAGTTGCGGGTCAAGATATTTGATTCCGTTTGGATTTGGATCACATTTGCCAGATCTAATATTTGAAGTGAAAATAATACAAAATGGAGTCCACCTCAATTTGTGCAATTTGGCATATTTCAATGGAACTCATCTCACCGTTAGTAATATATAGCGAACTTATAATCTTAGCAAAGAAAAAGAGTTAGTGGATTAGCCATAAATGAATCACACATCATCAAAGGCGCGTGGTACATGCAATCATAATAGAGTAAAATCCAAGTTGGGGAGAGTGAGCTTCTTACAAGGTTCATTCATCTTTCGATGAATTTGCTTGTAGATGCTTTTGTCTCTTACATATCTCTCCACGCATATAAAAGCTTAGTCTTGGCCCCTCACCCAACTTCCCCTACCACTACTTCTTCACTTAAGCTACCTAAGACTGAGGAAAGATATTATTGAGAAACATTACAAAGAAAAATGCAAGCTATAAGCAAACTTGAGCAACCCAATTCTCCACAAGCTCTTTCTTCTAAACTCCCGATTTATGTGATCATCAAGAAGGTCATTGAACAGATGGAAAGAGGTAAAGAATCTGTCAAGCAGATGGAAAGCCTCATTCATCAGCGGACAAGGTTGGGAGC
Organism: Corrigiola litoralis; assembly: GCA_901111285.1. NCBI lineage: Eukaryota > Viridiplantae > Streptophyta > Magnoliopsida > Caryophyllales > Caryophyllaceae > Corrigiola > Corrigiola litoralis. Next base: position 4,603 of record CAAKMY010073539.1, on the reverse strand, counting down.
TGAGGATGATAATGATCAAGGTTTTTTAAAAGCATTGGATCATCATTCTATGGTGGCTTTGGACACATATGATAGTTCTCTTTTTATGCTAAGAAGCTGTGATGTTGGTGAGGATTTCATTAGAAAGCGTACACTTACTCGTGTGGAAGGTCATGATGATTCTCTTGATGATCATTTTAAGTCAGAAGAGTCTGGTGAGGAGATTCCTAAGAACCCTACCACTAAAGATAGGAGAGGGTGCTACAAGAGGAGGTAAATTAAAGAACTACCACTACTTTTCATACATAGAAAACTCTACTTCTTTAATTTGGTCTTGTTAGCAAATTATTAATTAGGTTCATTTGATGGTATGTATTCTTATAGTAATCTGTACTAAACCAACGAGATGTGGTGTAGTGGTTGCTCACTTTATCCCTTAACCATGAGGTCAGGGGTTCGATCATTGCCTATGGAAATGGAGCACATTTCTTGGCCAACCGTTTACCTCTTCGGAGAGCACCTGCGGCAAAAGGGATTAATCACTACTTCCGGTAGTGGAACCCTTGGTTAACCAAAAAAAAAAAAAAATAGTTATCTTTACTATCTTATGTGTATTTCAAATGGTCTTTGTATTATATATAAAAAAATCATGTACGGTCTATAAATTGAAAATGTACAATATTTCACTCTAGGATACACAAATACTATTGAAGGTACACAAAATTAAACGCTTAAAATGTTCATAAATGTATAGTAAAAAATACGTTTAGTGTATGCAATATGTTCTCGTCACTGTGTCCGGTTTCTGTATGATCCACTCATCATTGTGATTAGACGATTAGTCATTGTCAATGAGAAGTTGTCGGAGTTAATTACTCCGTATAACCTTACTAAATCCTTGGGAGTACTTGAATAATATTGTATTTATCTATATATATTATCCATCTTTTTACTGAAATCCTGAGGGAGTAAAATTTTCTCATGATGGTTTTGCAGGAGGACTGGCGAATCAAGAGTAGAGGAGGTCATGCAGTTAAGCGATGATGGATTTGGTTGGAGGAAATATGGACAGAAAGCTATTCTTAATACGGAGCACCCTAGGTATACTTCATAATTAATTACTATGATTAGTCACAACAACGATAATGTCACCATCATACAGCTAAAAGATCATACCTCTTCACCATCAGTTATTGATCAATATGAGTTGCTTGTCTCTATTTGGCAAAAATGAATGTTGGTGGGCGCTCTCTTTTATATAATTTTGGTTCATATGACTTTTCAACAACTAGTGTACATATTTTGGCAATAATGACTCAAAAGGTAGTTGTCCAATGAGAGTAGTTCTAGGAAACTAATATCAACTCATAGCAACCGAAATCCGAAGCAAGTTTCCCGACATGTGGGATAAAAAAAAAATGGTGACACATGAGAGGCCCATTGAGTTTTATTATTCAAATAAATCTTATCAACTAAGATTCCCACAAATAGGTGTACAAATGATTTTTTATTTCAATTCCTGATATCTGAAATAAAGGGAACTAACATGAACACAAAATCTAATTTCTAGATATATTCTGACACGACAATAGTTTCACGTTTACGCTGTTTCATATGAGAGCTGGGTGCGTAGATTGTTGTGCTCTCAAACTATGGAGAGTTTAATAACTTTTTTTTAGAAATAGTAAAAATCACGAACAATGTAAGCTAACCTATTGAATTGAATTCTTTCATTTGTAATTGTAAGTAATCGAATTATTGAAATACTTAGGGGAATAGTTATAGACACCTCAGTCAATAGTTTTCTTTACTAGTCAGTTAACCAAAGCCTTTGAGCCTTTCTGAACATATTCATAAAAGGCACCTTCTATTTCCCTTGTCAAAAAGAAGATTTTGTTCATTCATTTCTGATTTTATGTGCATGAAGGATGAAGCTAACGTTGAATATTATGGTGAATGTAGGAATTACTATAGATGCACACACAAGCATGATCAGAAATGCCAGGCTACCAAACAAGTGCAGCAAATATCTGAAAATCCCACAAAGTACAGGATCATCTACAACGGCAATCACACATGCAACAACATCCTCAAAACCCCAATTATAATTGATGGCCCAGAAGAACAGTCCTCATCAGTATTTCTATGCTTTGAGTCTAATAACCCCACAGCCAAACAGGCCCTTGACTCTTCCTTGTTCCCAACATCAGCTTTCCAAACTGCTATGGTGAAACAGGAGTCTAGCTCAATCAAGGAAGAGATGCCATATATACCATATGATTGTCATAGGCTCCACAACCAGTACTCATCATCGTCTGATAATCTATCAACTTCCCAAGATCTGACAGCCACACCAGGGTTATCCTCAACCCTTGTTTCTGATCACAGTGATGTGATCTCAACAGCTGAGATATACTCCTCTGCGGCGAGCCTCCACGTTATGGAGCACGATTACTACAGCTATATGATGGCGGAGTCCGTTAATCTTGATCAAGTACTTTCTGAAACAGATATTTATTAGTGATAATTAAGTTTTGGTAAAGTAGTTTTAGTGGGATATATATTGTAAATTATGGCACTTATATAAGTTTTCTAAAGAATAAGTATTGTACTTAGTTTTTTTTATAATGGTACTTAGTTATGTAAATATTCTTCTTCTTCGCCTCCACTTGGTCCTAAAATTTAGGAGTGAAAAGGAATAAAGAGTTTGCAACAGTCAGCATATCATAATAGTTCTAGCAACCTAGTTGCAGCTTGTCTTTTCTTCAGTCTTCTGTGATTCTGTCTTCTTTCGGTTGGATGCACACATTGTCTAATGCGCGCCATTTATAAATGTTGGTGCTTTGTTGGTTATATAACTTGTATTCTATTGCCTCTTGGGAATACTGCTGTGAGATTGATTAGTGGTTGTATAACTTGTATTTAGTCCATTAAACGAAATATTTTGAAAATTTTCTTGTGGTCATCATAAGATAGATATATTTATATGTACATGTCTGCCGAATAGAATTGGTCGGTTTACTAGCTAATTGCAGGGAAGCCTGTTACTGTTACTACTCCATTTCTCAAAAAAACACCATGATATCAAGGGCCAATTAAGTTCTGCTGTAGATTGTGATCATTGTTGTGACATGTGTATGTGTGCTAGTCCAGTATTATTGCAATATGAGTGGAACTTTCTCCTATATAAGATGAATGGGCTACTTTGTTATTGTCAATTGATTTTAGGATCAAACCTCAATTAAGCATATATAAACTTGGGTTCGGAGCCAAGTAACCAACCCTCCTCCCCCCAACCCTTTTGATCTGCCCCAACTTTATATAATTCACGATATCCCAACTGCTATAAACTCTGCCTTTAAATACAACTTTTTTTTTTATTGATAGGTGCTATCTATATCTCTATATCAGCTTACTTATTGTGTAAATATCAGCTTACACAAATGGATGCATGAGTCTCCTGATCGAAGACTACGTTTAGCTATGTCGTTTATATATCATACCTGACACAACTAGTAGCAGGATGCCCCACATGACCAACGAAAACCTAATAAAAAAAACTTGTTGCTAGTTTGCCTGTTAAGCATAGACGCGTAGTGTGTTAACAACTTTTGGTTTCTCAGGGGGGAAATATTAGAACAGCGGATAGACTCCGGCAGTCCATTATACTTGCTCTAGCGAAACTTTTAAGCAATCTGCAAATCGCAATTCCCCTTGAATAGACTCCGGAAGACCCTTGTTGAATGCTTTTCCACAAACATATATCCAATACCCCTTAACAACCTTAACTATATACTACCGCGGCATTGTTGACTGTTTGACAGATTTTTTTTTACTTGATGCTATCAACAACGTTTTAGGTTTAATATACTTTTGAAGCTAATTTAGGAACCATAAAAACTTATCTAGATTCTTTGGGCTGGCATGTATGCGAATGTCATCAAGGTAGGACCATGCATCTCCCTCGACTCTTGCCCCTTGTGTGCTTCTATCTATATTTTATATTCACATTTCTTTTAACTTTTCACGATTATTTTGTAGAAAGGCTTGCTGGCCAGTTAGCCTAAAGAATAGAATAATTAAAGTTCAGACAAGCAGCGGATCGGACAAAATGTGACCCTACTTTACTCATCATGTTATAAACGAAGTGTAGAACAAGTAAGACGGTCATATGCATGCATATTCTACGCACTGTATATGTAATATGATCCATAAAATCAATGTATCTCCCATTAGCCACTTGATAGTTTCGAGTAATGAAAATATTTAACATAAGATAACTAGATTAAAGACGTCTGATACCCGTCCTTTCTGTTCCTTCCAACTTGCTTGGCAAAAAGGATCTTAGAACTTGTAATCTTGTATGTACATAATGTAATATTTTCGAACCCCAAGAAGTTATGATCAAAGTTGTTGTTACTAGTTTTAGTTCATTTTGTTCACACACACACACACACACACATGGGAATACTAGATAGCATCCCGTGCTTCGCACGGTTAGGTAGTATATTTTATATAATATTTTAATGTTAATTTTATTATGTATTTTTTATTAAGTATATTTAAATTACTATAACGTTTATCAACTATAGTGAGTATACTAACCCTATTTATTGAAATATTA
>CAAKMY010073538.1:42566-79657 GCA_901111285.1 Corrigiola litoralis | reverse complement strand
TTTTGGGAGATGGGAGGTGGATTTGGGGTTGGGGGAGAGGGTGTTGGATGAGTTATAAAGGTAGTAAAGGTTTGGAGGGAAATGGTGTTGAGAGGGGTGGTGGTGGTGGAAGTTAGTTGGGTGTAGCTTAACTCGTGCAAGACACGGACAGACGGATTATGTTACTTATCTAACTGAAACCGTTAGTTGATAGTGTTTCACCAAGAAAAAAACTTTAAAGGTAGCATTTGGCAAAAGAAAATTTATAAGGTAGTTGTTCGCAAAATGACAGAAACTTAAGGTAACATGTGACAAAAAATCCAATATTAATTTAAGTTAAAAGTAAACATGCTTAAAGTAATCACCATTTGACTTTACGTGATCACTTTTATTACAGTATTAATAAAAAGTCATTTTACTTCAATTCAATACCACATTTAATTTTAATTATTAGAATGTTTTTAAAATATTGTAATAAATGCTCCAATCACTCATGGATATTAATTGATACACTTATTTTGAATAATTCTATATTTAGAAGGGTATTTTATTAAAAGAGATATTTTGGAAATTATTTGATTTCAGAAATGTTAACTAAAATGTTTTATGGAAACAATGCTACTGGTTTTTTTGATGAAAATATTATTTTCTCATGATAAGACTTTATGTTCAATTTACGATTATTCTATATGGTATAATTTTATTTTTTTTTTTTTGGTCAATCTATATGGTTCAATTTCAAGTTACCATAGATGGATATGCTCCCTTAAGTTTCCTAAGAAAAATTGGACCCTACACTTAATCAAACTCATCATAATCTTTTGATAAGACCCCACACACACAGAAACGTGGTACACCTACACAACACAGGATAAAACCCTATCTAACTTTACCATAAATAACAAAACATAAAAAATGACCAATTTATTTCTCTCATCTCATGAGTAGTAAAATATGTTCCTGCTAACATGGCATTGCTGCAAGTGGATAAGTCTTTTGGATAAGAACTACTACCACTTTTTTTCATTTTATTTACAATTAAATTTATTATTACTTTGTCAAAAAAGTACCCCTCCATATCCCTATAATTAGCCCCCTCTCATCACACAACTCCTTTTCTCACTTTTTCTCACTTTTTATCACCAAACTTAAAATGGGTTCCAATCCATTTTCTCTATTGTTGTAATAATTTCTTAGAAAACCCATATCTTTAATTTACAAGAAAATTGTTAATAAAAATGTCATTGGTTTTGGATAATAATAGGATGGAGCAAGTTTCTGGTGGGTTTTTGGGCAGGACTAAAATCCTGCCGTCCATTTTGGGTGGTGGAGATCGGACGGTGGTGAGGGTGGTTGTACATGATGAGATGAAAAATGATCATCATCATCATCATCATACATGCAGTTCTTCATCTTCTTCAATTGGTATGAATAGTGATGATGATGATCATGGTCATGGTCATGATGATGATGATAAGGATGGTGAAGAGGAAGTTGAGAGTAAATTGAAAACTACCCCTTTTGATTCTGCTGTTGATGCTTTGGAACAAGCTTTACCAATGAGGTTTGATTTTAATCTCAATAAAGTTTTGATCTTTTTTCATATTTAAGGTTTTTGGTAGTTGTTGTTGATTTATGTGATCATGTATTGTATTGTATTGTATTGTTATGTTTGTTGTGTTTATTGTTTATGATACTTTGGTTTGGTAAATTTAGTTTGTTTTAGATTAAAGTTTGGGAATTTATTGTTTTATGTGATCTTGTGTTAGGTTGTGAGATTTGTTTGTGAAGGAAATTCAAGTTGGTTTTTTAAGTTATTGGAAGCTGGTTGGTACATTGGTAGTTGTACTTTGGTTGTTGGATTAGAAGTTAGTTTGGAGATTGAAGTGGGATGTTGTGTACATTAACATTACAGTTTGTTTAAAGTTTGGGTCTTTGATCAGATTTTTTGTGCAAGTTTGTGAGAAAATTGTGATGAAAGTACACTCTTACTAGATTAGTTGCAGATTGAAGTGGGATATTCAGATATTGTGTACATTAAGATTAAAGTTGATTGAAGCTTGAGGCTTTGATAAGAATATGTGTGCAAGTTTGTGATAAGATTCTTATGAAGTACACTCTTTCTAGATATGTTGAGATTGGTCTGAACATTCATTAAGTGGGGTGTTTCTGGACTTGTAAGTTTAAGATGAACTTACTTTGGTCATATGAATTGAAGTAGAAGCATGAGTTTTTAGTGTTGCTTTTAGTTTGTGATTTTTTTCTTCAGTACTATTAGTTTTTATTTTATTTTTGGAAAATCTTGATGTCAAATATGGTGTTTTTGGTACTTCATTTGAATGTGATCTTCATACTAGTTAGCAGATTCAAAGGGATGTGTCTATCTGGCTTAGTAGAGAGGTATGTAAAATTGATAGGACTCTGAAGAAGATGCAGAAACTCGTAAATTTTGATGGAAGGTAGTCAGTTGGATGATTGTAAACCTTATGATAGACTAATTGTTTTCAGACCATTAGGTGTCATCAGAATCTGGACTATTTCTTGGATCAAAGTGAAATCTTTGATGTGGTTTGCATACGCAATTGATTCCTGAAAAAACATAAAATAGGATAAAACTCCTAGGAATCTGTCTAATGATTCAAATCTTTTGATCTATTGACAGGGCGGCTATAATAGTCAGTTAAATTGCAAATGAGCATTTTTTATTTATTGGTTGGGAGTTTGCAACCTTTTGTGGTCACTAAAGAAGAGCATCCATGGGAATACTTAAGGAATCTGCCTTCTCAAGAAACTTCCATCAAACAAAGAAAATAAAATACTGAAAAAGACCTTTCGTCGGTCAGTTGAGACCCTTATAATGGTTCAAAGTTGAGTGTTCTTTTTCTTGTCAATACATGTCGTCATCTAATGGGACATATTATCTGAATATGCTCTAACGTGAATGATCTCAATTCTCAACCTTGCAGGAGAGGAATGTCAAAGTTCTACAGTGGCAAATCCAAGTCATTTGCTAGTCTAGCTGATGCCTCTTGTGCATCCGTCAAAGACATAACAAAGCCGGAGAATGCTTATTCTCGGAAACGTAAAAACCTACTTGCATACAGTCTTCTCTACGATAAAGGCCGGTCCTCGTTGCTCAAAAGTCCTGGGATTGGTGGTGGCATAGCAAAAAAGTCAACCAGCTCTAGCAGAAGCACATTGGCACTTGCAGTTGCTATGAACAACTGTGAGGGCCCTATCGATGAGAATGGTTCGGTCGGGGAAGCGAATGGAAGAAACAACTCAAGAACCCCATCTATCTCCCCACCCCTATCGCCTGTCCCTCCCCCACCTTGGAGGTCCTTCTCTCTTGCTGATCTGCAGCACTGTGCTAGTGCTCTGAACTCTAACTTGCCTTCTCCTTTAATGGGAAGGAGTAAACCCGATGAGTATTGTAGCTGATAATGTAGACTTTTCTCCTAGGAGTTTTAACTGTGATATATAGAGAGTAATGTTCTAATTGTGTTGGCTTTATACTTGCAATGTTCGTCTTCATTCATGTTTCCAACTAAATTATATTGTATATAAAACATCATGAATAATTAACGTAAAGGTTAGAAATAAAAGGTAGATGACTAAATTAAAATGAGGTCATTAATTGGAGAGAGCAATGACGAAGTCCTATGGATGATTCGAATATTTCGCCGTCTCTCTTAACAGGCTTTAGCATGTGAAAACCGAAACAGGTCGAACGAAGTGAAATTTTTTTTTTTCGGTGACCAGAGTAATGAGAGTTTTCAAGTGTGATGCAATGAGATGGACCAAAAAAGAAATGTTTTTGTTTGTGGTCTGAAATGAGCGTACAAAGTTGCAGATAAGAATCGAACTCACAACCTCATGATTGAGGTAAGTTAGCTCCAACCACTTGAGCTAGTTCTTTTCTTACCAAAAAAGAAATGTTAAGAAGTGTCACGGTGTAATGAGAAATCATAGTCCAATTACAGCCGTTGGCAATATTACACTGTAATTTTGCTGATAATAAATAGGGAGGATAGAATGGCCAAGTAACATAAAAAAGGGTTATTGGGAAAAAAAGTTATATGCCATTGGGGGAATTGTGCTAATCGTTGCAAGGCTACGATTGACCTATCATTAGACAGCTAGTTTTGGAAGAGACCGTCTACTTTTATTATAAAAGTAGATCTAGCCATGCTGGGCCAATACAAACATATAACTCTACAACTAATTTGGGCTTATAGGGAGCTTATGAAAATTTATCTAGTAAAGAGTTGGTCTAATTGTAAAATAAAAAACGGTCTTTTTTAATAATTTGTAATCATTGTGTGGTGATACCTAATATTAGAGTGAAGGACTCGGCCTCAGGGGAATACTGCTTGCATTTTATTACTCTCTTTGAGAAGAAAAAAAATTAAAGTTATGGCAACTAAATTTTTACACAATAACTGCCATAACAAAATGAATCATCAAAGCATATAACTGAATTTACTATATATCACAAACAATAGACAGCAAATCCTACATAACCATCTCTTTGGTGTGCATACTATATGGAATTTTGCACCGAGTTTTCGGTAAGCAAAATAACCTGGGCACGGAGAATTAGTAAATACACTTGAGAAATTGAGAGTAAGTAATCTCAAATATAGATGTAGGTATTTTTATCATTGTTTTAGTAGGTATACCTTATAGAAAAATTATTACATCATATATTTAAAAAATATAAAAGATACATAAATAAGTTCTTAAAAATACTAATTATACTCAAAAATATGTACTATCAAGTGTATACAGTAGATTGGGCAAGTAGGTTCATCCTCTGAATTTCAGTCTCGAAGACTTGAGCAAGTAGCAAAAATGGCCAAGGGGTTTGTGCTCCCAACAAGAATATAGTCAAATCATGAGAATTGTATTTGCAGTTTAATTATGTGAGTTAAGTTCAGCTATGTACAATTATTTTTTTGCATATATACAAATCATTAAAAGAACATGTACATTTTCCTTAATTTATAAGTACAAATCATCTAGACAAGGGGGCATGAAATGTATACACCCCTATGGTTAAGGTTTTGAAATTAAATAGAAATTACAAAGCCTCATGCATTTATTTTTTGACGCCTCCTGCAAGTTCAAATCAAGCTTCAGTGGCAACAAGTAAATATTCACAAAGGCTACATATTCCAAAACAACTTTGAAAGGGATACCAAATACACTAGATTGTAAATACTAACTAAAAGCTTCTGTGAAGTATATATTGCTGATGTTAGTACATATATACAAATGAATGGACAAGCAATCTACAACGTTTTATCTACATTCTAATCCTACATAAAAAAAGGCTGTCCATGAATAAAACTTGTGGGCAACCTCAATCTTCACCATATTGTGGAGCCACCACCAATCTAACAGTATTGCTTCTTCAAAATGCGTACAGAACACCCAACCCCCTCTTCTGTAGTTATTTTTTTATGGGTGTAACAAAGAGGCTAGGCTTCGTCAATAATTTACAGTTAAGTTATGAAGAGGTTGTCACACTGCAAACGGCCAACCAGAATTGTTCTATTCCTAAGCTAGTTGACGTTTGCGATATACAAACTGCAACAATAGGTATCAGCTTTCTGCGTTAAGAATCAGATCTTCTTGAAGCACTATAGACTACCTCTTTCAGTGCATAAATGACTCAAAGTAGCAGCTGCCGCTATCAAGTGGGTTGCTTTGTTGCATCCTCGAGGAGAAACTTCGCAGCAGGGCAATCTGATGCGAAAGCTGGAGGCTTAACATCCATCAGATCTATGGCTGGGATGGCTTTCGATATATCATCGGTGGAGAATGGTATACTGCCGAAAAGATCAGAGACAAAATGTCATTGCCAGTGATTTACAACACTTGTGAGGGTTCATTGAAATTCAAGAAAGCATAATAAAACTATGTCAGGCGATAAACCAATCCCTTAAATTAGGATATCTTTTCCTCTTACCCATGGACTCAAATCAAGAATAAAAAAACAAACAAGATAAGGTTGGCTATGAGATAGTGAATTATCGCCGGGGGTATAGTATAATTATCGTTCTTGTGGATAGGGAGAGGATTCAAAGGAGCTCACAACTAACCATATATGGGGAGATAGGAATCTAAACAGGCCTCACAATTAGTATTTAACATATACGGGAGAGACAGGAATTTAAACGACCTTAACCTATCCAGCACAAGAGATAGTTAGACTATAATGTTCAGAGCATGTCATATACCTCAAATCATCATCCAACAAGAATGAATTGGTGGCAAGATTTTGATTGTCTTTATTCAACATCTCTCTCATTTGAGCCACAACCTGAAAACCAAAACAAATTTCTAAACCTGATCAGAATCAGACGGCTAGCAAAAACGATGTTGCTTTTGGGTTCCAGACCAGTTCACAATGCATATGATGTCCCAAAACTGTTATATCATAGAGAAATATTCACGATATGTTGCAAGCTTCCATATACATCTGCATGCTATTCTTATTACTAAAAGATCTGAAGAAAATGATGAACACTGACTAGACATTACATCTAAGACAAAGGTTGTTTAGCAGGTCATGACGAGTCACATATCCGACAGCATTTGTGACTGATACCATATTGTCCTAATGCTAAATTAACAAAGGATTCAGAAGGCAAATAACCTCATTGGAGACACTCTGAGTGCCGTATTTATCATCCCAATACATGGTACTTATTCTGTAGATTTGTCGGACTGTCAATGCCTGCAAATTTAACGTAGAAAACGAAAAATTATTTCCATCAAAAGTTTAGCTACAAAAGTGATAGATGGACCTAAAATACATTTCTTCAGGAAGCATAGAGGTATGGGGTAAAGATATCCAAGTAGGGAAAAAAGGATCATACTGGGCACAAATCCTGCTTAATCTCTTCCAAGGACTTCTTCCTCTTCTGGTGTATTACCTGAAAGATCCACAACAGGTCAATAGGCAAAGCATAAAAGTTACTTATTAGAGCTAGTTGCAAACCGAACAGTATATTACACAATGCATAAGGCATACCAGGAAACCAACAGCTTGTCTGATATAGTTCAGCTCATGCCAGGCCGTCCCTGCAAACTACATTTTGAGCAGAGAAGGAAGTTATAGTTATTACTTAAACACTCAGTTAAGCAAGAAAAGCATGATAAACGGTCATTTACCTCCTCTGTTGCATTTGCTATCCATTTCTCCAATTCTGCCAGACCAGATTTCACATATTCACCATTTGAAAAGGTGCAGCATTCACGACGTAGCAGGAGGCTGTCAGGAAGTCATCATTAGCACAAAGAACAAAAATGCATCTACAACTCATAACAGAACTTTAACCTCACTTACCTATTGAAAAGAGAAATGTTGATGAAAGAGAAAACTTGGGTGATGAGCTTGCGAATAAAATAGGATGGTACCTGAATCAAGTATTCAGGTAAGCAGAAAATCAAAATATATCAAGCCCATTAAAAAATCAACATTAAGACCCAAGCAAAACCAGGATATTATATACCAAAAAAAATTCCATTTACAGGTGGCAATCATGTAAGGTTAAATCGAATGCAGGTCTCTATCAGGTTGCAGATAAGTATTCATTTTTAAATTATGCTCAACTTTGAAAGCACAAAATTTCAGATTCTAGTCCACAGCAGTGGTAGTGTCTCTTCATGCCTTTTCGTTCCCTATCATATAAAATAATAAGCTTCGCTGTTAATATTATCATCACCAATGAATTAATGGGCAGTATGAGGAAAAGAAAGCACCGACAGTGCGACGTGTGATAGAACCGAAGACTGAATACACGTGCTCTTCATTTTAACCGAAATAGTCATTTACCTCACAAAAGTTCAGGTTTTTATTAGTCAAAAGCTCATTAAACTACAAATTCAGGCTGTGAAAACCCACACCCATTAACATCTTACCCTAGCCCACCCCACCCCGCCCTGCCCTGCCACACCTAAGACAGGAAGCATTGTGCAAACACTAGTGTGGATTGTAAATAACATTACAGATATTTGGTTTTAGGATATGAAATTGCCGTATTTTGTGTCGTCTGGACAAGCTTAGCTAAACTCAACCAGATATTCCTGTATTTTGGGCTAAATTTATTGTTTGAAGCTCACCAGTCACCATATCAAAATATTAATAAGAAAATAAAACATACGCACCAGTCACTCAGCATCAAAGATGAGATGCACAGGGACGAAGGCGCCAGCATAAGGCGAATTTATTGAAACAATAATACATACATGATTTTTGCGTAAACGACTCATGAGGGAATCCAAGAAGTTAATGATGCTATCCCATTGATTAGTAGATGGATGTTGTGGTACACCACCAGGTGACCTGGATAACTTGGCACCTCGTGTTGCTTTTGGAGCCTGCAAAAATAATATCACTACATTAGAAGTTCACAAGTTCAAATGCAGACCAAGTAAGACCATATCATGTTGATCAATACAAGAACAACATTTCTGCTCTGCCAGAAGAATACATACACACCTGAATGCATGACCCCAACATTGGAGATATTTCTTTCTTCAAATTATCACGAATCAAGCCAAATATCTTCTCCACAGAAGCCGTGAGCTGTTGCTTAAACAGGATAGCTGGATATCTTGCTTCAACATGTGATACACCATCCTCAAAGCCGATGTACTTTGAAGGAGTCTTTATACCCTAATATACGAGAGAAATCATGCAACAATCAGCAGAAACTAGACATATGCCTAATTCAATATGCATAGCGCCTTTTGAAAACTTGTAATACGACTAGCAAAATGTTTTTGGTTCAAAAAGTTATTTTACAGCTCCATGTCATTGTCATCACTTATGGTGTCAAGGAAAAATTATTTTCATTTGACATCGTGGAAGGTTGTAATATTTTCGCACAATACGGAAGGTGGTTATAAGACTCAACTTTTCTAGAATATAGAACCAAAACTTAGTTTGCTCATATCCCTAGTCCTCTCCACCATGCCTCCCTTACCCCTTCGCCGATTACCACTGACATTCTATCAGTCCTTTCAGCACGACCACCACCCTGTCTCATCACCACATTCTCTCTGCCAACCCTTCCAGACCATCACAGCCTACTCACTGGTTCATCAGTATATTTGTAGCCACTTATGTTCAACAATGGCTGATTTTCCTTTTCCTAGAAATTTGAGATTTGGTTTTCACACGCATAGCCTCATGGTTGGGTTGGATACCTCCTAGACTAAGGTGAAAGTAAAGTATTCAGCGTTCTGGCTAGTACTTCCCGCAGAACTGGGTCCCATCCTTTCCCACATTATCACAATGGTTGTCGTGTCGTGCCCCCCAGGTTTAGTTACCGAATTATCAACTGCCCCGACCCCTGCCCCAAAAAGACAGATGCAGACAACAAAGACCACATTTAAAAGTTTATTAATTCCCAGAAACTAAGCAACGCGTTTACTATAGTGACTACTTTTACAAAGGAGATGGGGGCATTAAAAGCAATGTCAGTAATGTGCATCTTTAGTACAAAAAAATACGCTAACCCCAAAATTGAGTAGTCAGATTTTTTTCCAAGAATACTTGAAATACAATTCAGAAGCCAGAATACCTTCTTATCTGTTTTCAAGGTTTATTTGTTCTTTACTTCATATGCGGACAGCACATGTCGGGCAATCACACAACAATTACGCTGTATCTACATAACCATAAACTTACTTGTGTGAACCTTCCAGTTAGACCTGCAGAGCCAACAGAACGATTGGATGCTGCACTCAAGAAGCTATTTGACCTCAAACTCCTCTGTAGGATGCACAAAAGTGCTGAGGCATTCGACAACCAGTAGGGCAAATTGTCATTCTCATCACCAGCCTGAATACATTATCATTAAGTGAGTAAACAGAATAACAGTGAATATAAACACGCATCATGGAGACGACAGATGAGACACCTGAAGAACAAAAATATAAAAAAAATGGATTACCTTCAAGGCCACGTTAATACCCCCGATGATGTGGTCAAAAATCGTCGTCCTTTCTGACTCAAAAACATGCCAGTGAAGAAGGCATTTATAAATTACACACGCAGCCACAGGTTTTCCATCCTGGAATCCCATATTCTCCTGAATGCATTTCGAGAGGAACTCGTAGTTTTCCTATTAAAAAATAAGTTGAAGTTTCAAGCACTAGCAAGTAGCAACAGGGGGTCCCAACAGAGGCTCTTGATTAAGTAGATGATATAAAAATCTTCACTTAACACGCAAAAAACAATTTACAACTAATAATCAACCTGGTGTTTTTCAACAGTCAATTTAGACCAACGTGATTCTGACAGACCCTGAGAAACTGGGGTATACTTTGTGGGTGTTGGTGTTTCCTGTGAAAATCACAATTTAAAGTTTAAAATCTTAACAAGTAGCTAAAATTGATAGAAGTCAAGAGAAGCAACAATTAAATAACTTACATAGATTGACTTCTTCTCAAGAAACGGAAGACTCAACGCACTAGAATACATCTGTTAGAGAAAAAACAGAGTAACAGATAACAACTATATTAGTTTGGCATACGGTAAATTGACTATGGCAACACAAGAATTAATAATTAGAAGGAAACTTCTCCAGAGCACTCCAGTCACAAGAACATAGCACTGAGACTAATATGCCGATAGTCATGTAGCGTCATAATACAGTCATGTCACAGTGTAGAGTTAAAGACAATAATTCTTCTACCATTCTATCTAAACCTCTCAACTCCAATTAGAGAAACAGTGACATGTAAAGAATGCCAACAAATTTGGCTGACAACTGATGAGGCCCAATATGGCCTCATGCGTAATAGAAACACAACAAAGAAACGGCAACATGTTTAGGCTACACGACACTTAATGGATGTATTGTCCCAAAAAAAAGAGAGGGGTACTTACATCAGAAAATGGCTTCATAAAACTCGAACGATTGCTCTTTGGAGATACGGTCAAAGCCTTTTGTCGTAATACAAGATTTTCATTCTCTAAATTTGACATCTTCTCCTCCATACTACAATACACAAATTATACGTCAAAAACTAGTTACATATATAGGCAAGAATATGAGAAAGAAAGTAGCCCAGCCAGATATAATTGAGGCAATAACATTATCTAAGAAGCTAGAGCCAATGCAACCAACACCAAGCGATTTAGGAATAATGTTCAATTAAGGCAGCTCGACAGGCAGACAGGCTTATAATTAGATAAATCAGGGTACCAATATCATAAACGTGCATAATCTGACTCAATACAGCTTTATGAATTCAGACAACAGACAAATCTTCTTTTGTGAGACACACATAACCAAATAATTCAAGGTCCATTTGATTTATGAACTTCAATTGAAATACACATATAAACCTGGACCCATCCAATTGTTATATTCTTTCCCTCGACAAAACATCACTCCTAAGAGATGTACAATGAAATTAATATCTAGGTTTAAAAAAATGTTAGAGGAGAGTCATCAGTTCGTAGAATTTCGAACTCTTGAGACTTTCGCTAAACACTGATTAACATAATCTAGAGTGGTAAAAAAAAAAAAGGGAATCAATAAGCAACACTAAGTGCTGAACATCTTTCTATGTTTCATGTATATGGACACTGAATCTTGCAAATGTAATACCTACATCACAAAGCAGCTAAAAGAGCTTCAATGAAACACCTCAATTTACAGCTTCAAAAGTATTCCACAGATATGGTTAATAGAATTTCGATGTTATAGAAGTACAGGTCCGAATTCTCCCTTCCTACTTAAAAACGACAGTAAATAAGGAAAACATAATAGACAAGACAATCGTAGTAAATGCATGTCACAGAAACCTGATAGCGTCACTTCAAGTTTATCATATCTTAGGTTTTTAATAAAATCACCTTTCTATCTCCCAATAATTATGATTTAAAACAGAGACAGTAGGCGGCTGCAGTCTTACAAGCAACTGTTCTTAACAGTACAAAAGAGCCGAAGATCCAAACCCAGCCCAACTTCATATTCGTTCAAAGTCTTTGGTTGGCAAGGCACGGAACCAAACAAACAAATACATACTACTAGTCATAAATGCAATCCAAATAGTTCAGTCAAACAAATGCACCTTTTCAAGTTCCCCTGCAGCTGCTCATACTTCTGTTCAACCTCTCGTAACTTCTGGATAGCATGTTCGTTCTCTTTCTGAGCCCTACCAAGCTCAGCCTCCAGTGATACATTCTTTTTCTCCAAGTCCTCCACAGAACTCTGTATATTTTTATGAACCAGAAACAATAAATCAAAAAGGGCAAAGAGTGTAGCAGTAAGTTGGGTACCCAAGCACATTCTAGAGAGCCTGTGAAATTTCCAAGTTAAAAATGATAATGTCACGAATCTTAGCAAGCCCTGGAACAAGTCCTTAAAGTTCAGCAAAGTCAAATAAAGATCCCTCAATTGACTATAATCTTATAGGAACATGTTCTTTAAAAACATTGGTGGCCCATAACCCACACGAAACATAAGCCCACAAGCCCATATGAAAGCAAATTTTGAATGTACAACAAGGTAATGGATACAAAACACAACCATTTCCCAAGACGTAGATAACCAAAACATCGAGGATACGGGAACATGCAACACACGCACACACGCTCACAAACTGTTTTCAGATTAGTCATAAGATACAAGCAACAATAGAGACTGACCCTTAGGATATCATTTTCTCTCTTAAATTCTTCCATGTACGGAAGATGTTGCTTCATCTCAACATTCTCCTTCATTGATTTCTCTAAGTCACTCTGGAGCACGGCATTCGTATGACACTGCTTAAGATTCTCTGACTTGGCTTTCTCTAACTCATGATTAACGACCTCCAAAATCTTTTGCAGTTTTGTCATTTCAGCCACTTTCGCCTCTTCATTTGACATCTGTAGGTTAGGCAAAAATTGCTTATTATAAGAAGGCATGCTAGAGAAAATGCATCAAACAGAATGCACAGAAGCACTATGATGGAATAATAAATAAATCCAAACATAGCATTGTCCATGAGCACACTCCCACTAGCTAGACTTCTGATATCCCAAGTGGGTTTCCCTATTAAATACCGTATTCTTTCACTGTATATAGCAATAACTCCAAAAACAGCATTCTCTATGAGCACCCCTTCCACTTATGATTGTCCTTATTAATAAAATTAAAAATCATATTCCTTCAATGCATAGCAAAAAGTCTAATGATAGCATTCTCCAAGAGCACCACTTACACAAGCCTGACTTCTAAAAGTCAAAGTGGGATTAACCTTGTAGATAAAATTCAGTACCGTAGTGTTTCACTCCATATAGTCACGACAGTAAAAAACAGTTTTATTGAAGATAGTAAAGAAACTTTCACACAGACACACAAGAATACTTCTGTCAAACTAATACTAAACCTTTGCCAAAAGGAAATCAAGAACAAATCTGAACTTACACTTCCAAGCATTAAGGAAGAACTGGTGAGGCTAATCTTTTCCATTACATAAGAAATTTTCTCACAAATAAAATCAAAGACAGTATGTTCCTTGGTCTCGAATTAGAAGATAATACTGGGGGTTCCAAGTCTCAAACAACACCAAGAACCTTACAAAAATAAATAATTGATAGTAAAGCAAACAAATCCACTTAATATGTTAAGATTTCTATAAGCAAAAACATAATTTCTTTGTTGTATTTAAGACTTGAAAAGGAAGGAAAATGAAAGAAAATGATATTTTTGCGAATAATTAATGGATTCTCTAGCAAAAGTTAATCGCTTTCTATTTAAATTCGTGAGAATATTATCTTTCCCTCTAGTTTGACAGATTATACATTTCCCTCTTCTCCTGCTTCGGTAACAAGAGACCAATAAATAATTAGCTATAGGCTTGATGGGACTTGCCAAGGGTGAGAAACAGAATACCAACCAATCACTTGGTATCTTGATAAATGTAGCTCTCCCTAAGCCTCTTCCATCCCAATGGATGCTAATGACCACTTGGTGCAAGGATAGACAATTGGTAACTATATAACCAACACACAAATAAAACCTACACAGAAAATGACACCCAAACTACCCATGAATCAAGGGACAAGTACAGTACCAACTAACAACTGGGGGAAGAAAGAAATTAGTTGAGAAGTGATACCCGTAATCTCTTCTCTAATTGCAGCCGCAGTGTAATGTCTTCAAGCTGTTTTTCAAGTTTACTCTTTGCCATGCGCAAGGCACCAGCTTCATTAGCCTCCTGTAAAGAGACTTCAGTTCATTAATGACGAAATGGACATTCAAAGTCAAAGCAAAACATACCAAATCAGTTCTTAATCAGAATGCCCAACCCCAAAGCCTCGTTTCATTGATATTCCTCTTTAAATCTTTGTTTGCGATCAATGATTTCCTAGCAAGCCCCAAGTCGTTATTTGGTCTTGATGCAAAAGCACCTTATGAAACTCACAGAACTCCAAAGTACAGGAGAGTCCCAAAGAAAAAGAGAGAAAGAACAGGCAGATTCACAAAACTGAAAAGGGCAAATGGAAACATAAATCCAGGACTCCCAACATATACATCCACAACAAGCTTGACCCTTCAACAAGAAGTCAAGAACACCCAGTACTCATTTCTGTCATTCTTTCAAACAGATTGTAAAGGTATATGAATGAGGAGCTAGAATACCGCTATTATAAGCAAGCTACTGCACCTCCCACACATTCCAGTCCATCTATATTGGGCATTTCACAGTACCAAATATTGTAATTTTGAAATTGGCATTGAATGCAAATATAGTTTGAAGATCGTTATGACAACAAACCTTTGACTTCAGAAAGTAGATAATGTGTTGTATGTTCAAAGAGTGCTAATGTGGATGATTAGTTTCCTCTCTCATTATATTCGAACTACTTTCTACTTGGAACAGACTTTCATCCACACAATCAGTACATTAATCTTTTTTTTTTTTTCTTTGGCGAGTGTATTAATCAGCATATCTAGAACTTCCCTTTCTGAATTGCCCTACGTTACTCCTACCTTTCATTAACCACTTCCATTAACCCAGTTACTAACATTACCTCATCCAATACCCATAGGTCAGTGAAAATTGTTGTTTGCACCTAATTGGCAAGTGTGATTATGACATTATTTTCCACTAAAAACTAACCATATGAAGGTCAAGGAAAATAGACAATTGAAGGGGAAAAAAACACACATTACTACTACCAATAACACTTGGTATAAAGCAAAAACAATTAGCGGGATCAAATCTTGATCGTTCATTCAGTCAACTACATAATTTAATCCAAACAATAATAAAGTTAAAGAATAAAACACCAAATAACCAAAACTTAGCAACCAAACAATTAAAAGCACAATAATCATTGTCATTCTGTTTATTGTTGTTTGCCTAATTGATTATGTAGACAAACATTAATCTTTTATAATTTAGAAGTTTGACTGTTGGTCCCCACAAATACATGATCCACAGAAGAAACTTTGCTATGAATACACTAAACTACAAACACTATACATACTTGCTTGAGCTGCTTAAGTAACTGTCGTGCCATTTTACATCTCCACTGACATTGTATTGCAATGATAGATTTCTGATGTTGACAAAAAGTTGACCGAACCCTGCATGTTCTCCATCGAGCCTATAAGATGAAGACAGATGCACAAATCTAGTATCAGTAAATCATACAACTTTGACAGCAAATAGAAACAAACATATAATCAATATGACGTTCTTAAGGTCACCTAGTAGAGTCACTATAATGAAACATGTCAACCAACCAATCAATACATGGTTTCCATACAGTCACACACCATCTGCCATACGATACAGTATCCTAATAATACGGCAAACAAGATATGACCAGAGATCTGAGGGAGAAAAATTATCCAAACATTTCAAAAAGTAAGCCATGCATGTAATGCTGTATGATGGACAGACGGGATTTAGTAAAGCATATTCCACACACTACCTAAAGTTACTCCAGATTCAAGCATTTCAATGTAATGCAGCCAATCTCTGACTGCTTGTAAAAGTAGTCAAGCAGACATGCTCCAAAAGTTAATAAATTCGTCTGTAAGATAATCGGACACCACGTTTCATATATGTCGACAATTTGGATACCAATGCACATAAAGTGATTGGATACAAACGACCAAAGTTGGATAAAAATTGACCTGGATCAATGTGGCAGCTCTATGTTCCTTGCCAAACAAAAATCTTTGCCGAGCTGAGAAACCACGTATGCAGGACTGAACAATAACAGCTGAGCTGTATAATTGTGAATAAGCATTTCTTGAAAGCCATCCACGCACATTCTTCTGTAAGGAAACAGCAGCAACTGTCTCTCTTTTTCTGGCAAACATTCTCCTACCAAGCAAGCCTAGAGATGCATCCAAAAGTAAGTTAGAGCATAGAGGCTTATAAGTTACATGTAGAAAAACAAATGTACTTAACTATCCCGAGAAAAAAGGTCTTACGTCAAAGTCAAAACATGAAAGAAGCATGACAGAGAGAAGATGAGATAGAGGCAGGAAACAAAATTAAAATACAACCCCCAGGCATTTCAAAGACTGATATTATAGTTCAAAGGATCCATATGCTTTCAGGAATGCAGAAATGAGTACTGATTAATGTCAAAATCATCAGCAGCCACAACATGCTACACTTAAAAGAAAGAAGATAGCCTTAGAATTCCCTAGCAAAACACTGAAGGTAATCTACAACCTTTATAGCCTAACTATCAAGACTATATTGCAAGGTATGAAAATAACCTCGGCAGTATGCTTGGACAGATAATGCGGCAGCCTTGGTGGAAATGAAATCTCTACGTGCTATGTATGTTTTCAAACGACCCTGTACAAGTCTAGCAGCAGAATCAAGAACCTCCGTCCTTCGGGCATCTAGTACACCAATCTGACCAGCTCGAAGGAAAACTTTAGTCTTCCCCAACTGAAAAGCAGGATTAAATCATGAGAAACAATACATTTTAAACCAGTAGACTCAGACAAAACATTCAAAGAGAACTTAAAACACCAGTCAAAGTTGGGTTGTATTATTTATAGTCTTCAGATTGTAGTTTCCTAGAAACTAAAATCAGATTTTTGTTTGGATTTTAGTTTTTTCTGGAAAGTGTTGCTTGGTTTGCCTTCAGTAGAAGCTAACACGCTGGTACTCTAATCCTAAAGTGCCTAAGATAAACGAACAGATCACGTAAATCAATGTACTTGATAAAGAAAATATCTCGATTAAAAGAAATGCTATAATGACAAAACATCCAGCAAATACAACAACATATTTCAGGTGAAATTCTTACAGATATTTTTCCGAACATATTCTTGATAACTTTTTGATTTTTAAGAGGTTTATGAACTCTTCTTACTTCTCCGGGAGTTAGTTTCTTCAACTTTTCTAAAGTTTCCAACTTTCTTTCAAGTTTTTAAGCTTCCTCAAAATATTATCATCGTTTTCTAAGACCGATTGTTATTGTTTTCTGATTTTAGTTTTCAGTCTTCTTGAAAGACTCAAAACAAGTTTCTGAGAACTAGTAAAATGATTTTCATTTTTCCATTAACAGTCGTCATCTTATGATGACTAGTGTACAAACAACTTACTTTGAGTTATTTGAGTTCTTACATATAATCTCTGAAACCTCAAAACCAAAAAACAACTTTGAGCACTAACACCAAATAGACTCGCAAGGGTATAGAAGCTGAAAAGAAGGGACTCTTACTTGTAAGCATTTAAGGTGAGAGAAAGAAATATATGAAACTGCGCAGCATGAGAAAGGTAGTCAAGTTATAGCAATGAAGAACTTACTTGGAAATTTTCCAACTTTAACTTCTGCAGGATTTTAAGTGTTATGGTATTTTCATCATAACTGCAGCATAGTGCAAGGAAAGCAGTCAGTAACTCTATTTATCCATTCAAAAAATACTACTCAATAGATTTTGAACCAGAAAACAACGAAAATTAGGCAATCAATAATATCTGAGCATAAGACATATCCAGAAGCTCTTGCATCCATATATGGAACTAGAGGCATGCTTTATAGACCAAAAAGCAAGATATTTTATTTTATTGTAGAATAGTTTTATACTTATTGTCTTCTGAAATTCTGTTCTTAACATTTTTCTGAATACCATCTGCTCTTCTTTTTAG
Source organism: Corrigiola litoralis (assembly GCA_901111285.1). NCBI lineage: Eukaryota > Viridiplantae > Streptophyta > Magnoliopsida > Caryophyllales > Caryophyllaceae > Corrigiola > Corrigiola litoralis. The sequence continues at coordinate 61,528 of CAAKMY010073538.1, read as the reverse complement.
TCTTCATATGACCTTCTAAGTGCAACAACAACAACAAAGCCTTAATCCCAAATAGATTTGAAGTCAGCTAAGATGAATCGTCACTTGAAATAACTGAAGTAAAAACTTAATTTAAAAAAAAAATAAAAAAAATAGAACGATATTTTTGAAACAATTTTGCAAAAATAAGATCGAAAATGCTAAAAAAAAAAAAAAAAGATTCGCTACCTCGTCTACATAAAATCCCTTTATGCACTTAACCCTATTCGATGTTATACTCTCATCAACCCAAACAAGCCTCGTATCACTCTCAATAACTTTGACCCACGCCATATTAGGTCTTCCTCTACCTCTCACTTGTGATGGGCAGTAAATCTGGGTTTGAGTCCGCCCAAAAAGAAAAACCCACCTTATCTACTTTTAAAGATAGCGGCAACACAAAGAAGATTAAAAATGAAAGATACAGTTCATAAAAGGAATGCTCGGAAAGAGTTTAAGTTAATTACAGTAACTAATTCCAAAAGAACAAACTTTCGGCCAACTGGTTTTTCTAAAGAATAATAAAAGGCTCAGTCATATACTTTTGACGGATACGCCAAATCTATTGCAACTAGCTAATTTACATCATGAAAACTATTTCATAGATAGTTTACTTAGCAATAGGGCACACATTCTTTATTCTTCTAATTGTTTTCACTATAAAATACAAACATTAAAAACAATAAAACTCAAGAAGCTGAATACAAACAGTATCACTGGTTTTCACTAACTAACATGCCAAACAGATTCCAATACCATAAATAAGAAAACAAACATCTATTGCTTGCAGTAGAAAAGTCCTTCCATTTTCTCCTAGCCACACAACTCACAGATTCTCTATGAAAGCACTCCAAGGATAACTCCTCAAACGATAAAATAATTTGCATTCAGATGGTGGTGACCATGTTTAAGGATCTAAGAATCCACCATGAGGCCACCTATATCCCCACTCCTTCAACACAAAAGCTATAATTGGAGAATGTTCACACTTACTAAGTCACTGTAATCCCCGTGTAAAGTAATTTCTACAACTACTTAAAAAGTTGATTTACCATTACATATTATTCTAGATATGGAAGTGCAACATTAATTCTTAACCTTCCATCCATAGCTTCTGGCACTAGAAGACCGAAGCGGTCCACAAACTCGGCATAACTCCGTCGAGTTGGATACCCAGCCAGACTTATCCGCACAGCCTCCAAGACGCCCTGCGTGAAAGTGAGCCAGTTTAAAAATAATTATAAAACGAATGTAAATGTGCAGTAAGATACTCCAAAAAGTACATCAATTATAACTTACATTTGTAAGTATGTGACTGAATAAAAGTTGCAATTACAAGAAGTCATGACATAAAAAGCAAATTCACATAGATAACAAAACAACAAAAACCAGTGCACTTTCTGAGAGTGAGGGCAAGGACCAGTCCAAACTAACTTACAAGTAACAGTAAAGGAGAGACTTAGTCAAGTACTTTGGGTCTTTCATTATTTGTGAGGACCATTTCCATTAGTAGTAAGAGAGAAAAGATAATGAACAAACAATACGAACCAATATAAGCCACCACACAAAGCGCAAACATAACAGCATAAGACCCCTCCAAACAACATATTGCCAGAAGCCCACAACGGAAGCCATCCTTGATAACCAGCAGACATAATAAGCCACTTTGCCAAAACATAGGGTTAATTCATACTCCCTACATCCGAGTCCGACAATGATTAATTGATGAATACGAATGAGCCAAAGTATATTGGCAAAGATAATAAGCATGAAAATAAGTAGTTCACTAATAAATATGAATAGCATAGCCAAAACAAGACATACTAAGTAAAAAAAAAAACAAGGAAAAAACACAATGCCACAAAGGAAAACATATAACTGAAGCTGTAGATATAAAAGTTTCTTGTGACTAACCCCGCAGCGCAACTGGTGTAAGATGCTCTGATTCTCGAATATATGAGGTCGATTTAAAGAGTTAGGCTTTATACAACGAACATAATGAGGTTCTGTACAACTAAGGGTTTCCATCAGTGCTTGAAGTTGTTGCTGTCCAATCATTAAAAGAAGGCACAAAACTTTAGAAAACAGTCACAATCAGTCAAAATCTGTAAGTTTAGAATCATAAACGAGAAGTTGTTAAAGATACTTTGTTTATACATGAAGGGAAAACAAGAAATAGCCCACTCAGCTCAGATAGAAATAAATTGCAAAAGGCCAAAATGGTTATGTGCATTAGAGTTACAATGCGCATGAACAATCAGGTTTACCCTAAGAATGCCCTCTAGCATAATAAGTATCCGCTCTCAACCCAAAAATTTCTTAACAAGTCTTGCCTCAAGCAGTGTTCAAATCCTCCATGTCAGTTGTGTTAATCACCTTTGCCCTCTATATGGTAAGTGGCAACTACCTATGAGTATACAGATTTTCTTTCTGATGAAGTAATGGGTATTTCACTACGAAGTACTTTATTAAAAGATCAAGAATGTCAACATTTTGTTTTAATAAAGTGCGTGAACAATAACTAAACTGAAAATATATGGAACATACCTGTAAAAGATAAATTGATAAAGATATGAATGGCATGAAATTTAGGACTTTGAAAATGATCATGCAAAAAAACAATACCATGAGAAGAGCAACCCAGCGAAAGGCACTAAGATTTCCAATAATTGACAAATTCTATAATGTTGACATGCAGAGGCCCCTGCTAGAATAGCCAAACACGCTGCTGTCTTTTTTTTTTTGGACATGAAAGAAGTAATTAATAGCTAAAATATGGCAGTTAGCTACAGCACAAAACCTCAGACACAACAGGGAGAGAACATAGCAACAGGGATCAAATATGGCACATCTTCTATCAAGGGATTCCAAATTTACTCCATGCATCATGTGCAGGCCTAATTCTAGATATTTTTCATTTGAAAAAGTTCAGGAAATGTCCTTACCTTAAATCTGGATGATACAGAAGAAAACTTGTACGATGAACGTGATGTCTCTTCAGATAATGACGGGAAGAGAGCAGCAATTAAGGGACACTTTGAAGACGTTAAAACGTTGCAGTGCTCCACAACAACATAGTCACGGTTTTTCTCCAGAAAAGTTTCTGTTTGGTACATGACCTGGAAGATAAGCAATCACTCACGTATTGATGCAAGCTTTCTAACAAATAAAAAAAAGAGCATCTCCTAAAAAGATGCTAGAACTTCATTATATTTATACCTTGCCAGCATAATGAGAAACAGTAAAATCTGTTCTTGAGAACTTTGCCTTCTCCAGCCTTGGGTGCGCCTGAAAATTCTGGAATAGCTTGGTTGTAAATGTTTCATGTGTTGATTTCGGAAACATGCTGCATGTTTAGAAAAATCTAGATAAGAATAGAAGAAAAGTAAAATTATATCAAACAAAGCATGCCCATAGTCGCTAGAAGGGGTTAAACCATACCAAGCTTCATCCAAAAGAGCAATTATCCCAATTGGTTTCTGTAAAACAAGTGCATGTGATAGTATGAGTAACTGTAGTACAGTGTAGGCAAGGTACAACCTTACATAGAGACTATTAAAAGTGGAGACAAGATAGAAACGACATCCACTAGAGGAAATTTAGTGGCTTAGTACAATATAAAAGAAGCCCCTCTCTAATTAAAGTCTTCTGAAACATGTAAAGCCACGTTTTGACTCTATCCAGCCATTACAGAGTAGTTCATACCACGGACAGGGGGAGGAGTAAATATAAATCTTTTTATGTTTAAAAGTAACAGCATTAGGGAGGAGCCACAAAAAGGAAACAAAAAAAAGAAGCAAAGGATGTAAAATAGAGAGCAAAGAGGCACCTTCTCAATCAAATCAAGAACGTCCTGATTGTCAACAAATTCAATATAGCTCCAGTTAATCTCTTCTTTATTATACTCTTCCTGCTCCATTTTAAATACGTGCTGGAATCGGAAAAAAGACATTAAACATTAAAGCACCATCCAAGTGCCTGTATATCTTCACCCAGATGTAATACCATCAAATATTATCACACACCTCATTAAAGTGTTGTTGAAGCTTTTCATTCGCAAAGTTGATACAGAACTGTTCAAAACTGCACAGCCAAAGCATATTAGATAAGCATAGAAAGTCCTGGAAAACGACCACCCGGACTCAAAACAAAAATCAGCAAAGAACTCTACAACAGCAGCAATCAAATCGAAGCAGCCAATTGATCAAGGTGGCATAAAAGTCGACACAAGTAGATACAATCAGACTAAGCTGGAGGACTAGATACCATAAGCATGTTCAGAGTCACATTACATGAATACAGCAGTGACTTAAAGGCCTATGAAACTAGAATAAGGATGAAACATACATTTTGAATTTTTGACACAGTAGTGAAATGATGCCAAAAAGGAAAATAATTTTCTGATTTTGCTTTGTTTGGTTTGGACAGAGAAAATAAAGTGGAAAACTTGAGTGGAAGACCATCTTCCTCATAGTAGAACTCATTTTCCCTTCCAATACTTGGAATGTCCCAAGTTCCCCCTCCCCTCTCTTCTCCCATTGTCCCACCTCCCTTTCTCTCTCCTCTCTCCTCCCTCCTTTCTCCTCTCTCCCCTCTCCATATTCCCCTAGTACAACCAAACAAGGGAAATTACATTTGTCAATTTTCTCATGGAAAATCTTTTCCATGGAAGATGATTTCCCAAGAAAATGATTTTCTTTCAAACCAAATGGAGCCTAATAGTAGCAATTGTAGTGATATAAGAATTTGCAAAGTAAGATATATGTGGCATCATCGTAAAAAAAGAATAGTTCTCACGAAAGTAGAGCATGCTAGCACTGATGAAACATGTCCGCAAAAAGAAAAAAGGCAAAAGATTGCAACAAAATACTCACCTGTTATGCTTAAAGCACTCAAAGCCATATATATCCAGGAGTCCAATTTGCAAACGTGAATTTGGATCTTGTCCAACAGACCTATTAATCTTTTCAACAAGCCTGATAAAAAGCCACCACAAAAGATAACTCAATTATTACTTAACAAAGTGGAATCTTTCCATGTAAGTAAATCATTAATTTAACATATTAAAAGTGAAATTTTTTGATGTACGACTGTGGTACACAACTGAACCATACCAATCAAACAACCGGGAATAAACGGTCTTTGCCAAAGCGTCTCGGCTAGCAACCGCAGCACTACAATCTAGAGCTTTTACAATGGTGCCCTCACGAGTTTGAATTGATCGTGTACACAGTGACGAAAGTAAAAGATTAACATCACACCTGCACAGAAACGAGCCTTGCAATATAAATAGTTGTCTGAGAAGGTATTCGAGTAGGTCAGTATAACAACAGTTGCATTCACAAGCCACTAATAATTCCTGGTGTTTGAATAAACAGCGATAGATTGGGACTCGCGGCACCGATCACAAATGACGAAGACCTCGTACTGATAAACACTCTAACAGTGACTGTACTTACAGCTGAAAGAATATTTTAAATTCTTTTCAACGACTTACTTAAAAAGGTCAGCAGCCATCTGAAGATGAAATGCAGATCTTTGATCTTTTACTTTAGATGAGTCATGCTCCTTTCCAGAAGAAAAATCCACATTGCCCAAATGCAGGATAGCGGCCAGTGTGCGAAATATTGCTTCCTATTAACAAATTAGAATTTTCAAGCCAACGAAAGAGATATGTGAAAAAATGAAAGCAAATCAAACCATTTTCACCTGTTCATCCTCAGTTATGCCAACAATGGTCATTGCCCTTCTTGTTTTGATGTATTCATCTGCATTGCTTACCCCTTCTAATTCATAGGTCTTACTTTGATTTAAATAATGGAAATGACTCGGATGTTCCAGCTTGTACTTCTCAGAACCCTGATTTAAATTTCCAAACAAAAGGTAAGTCAACAAAGAAGAATATCCCACCAATATAATAGAAAAACTTTGTCGAGGAATCGGGGCACCCAAAAGTTAAACAAAATATAGCCCAGTAGTACAGATAAAAACTTTTGGGCATTTTGATGCAGCATTTTGTCTTTTGAATTCCCTGGTTGCATTTTTTTTTTTTTTATCTGTACTTCACCAATGGAAGCTGGTTATTGATCCCATCCTTGATCCTTTGCGGAAAAATATCAGATACACTTGTTCTTTAGACTTAAATACATGGGGGAGTTCTCTTATACAAGTAACAAACGTAAGTCGTGTCTCGATCACACAGTACATCAGACAAAGGTACAGCAGCGAAGAACTCATAGAGAAACACAAAAGGTAAGCAAGGTGGACATAAAGACCATACAGTCAATCCTTCCCAGCTACAAAGACCATAAAAACCGATATTCCTGAAGGTAATATGTATGTATATCTTTACAGAAGAGAGAAAACATGATTTGCTGGCATCACACACCAATAATTATCATCCATTGGTGAAGTACAGATAAAAACAATAATGCAACCAGAGATTTCAATAAACAAAATGCTGCATCAAAATGCGCCTTAAAAAACTGGACCAAAAATATAATGCCTCATAGAGTTCAAGTCCACAACGAACTACTACTATAGAAGCTCTTACAGAATAACAGACATCAATGGCAACTGGCATGGCATTCATTATTACACAGATCAAATGACAACAACCTATGTTAAAAATGTAAAGATTACCTCTCCAGATGCACACAGTTGATAAAAGCAGTGATAGTTCCTTTCAGGGTCTGTAATCTGAACCACACGTGATCGCTCTAGGAGGTAGGTTCTAATTGCAGCACCAGATATTTTACCATTCACGTCAAACTGAATCTCGACAAACTTGCCAAAACGACTGTAGAAGAATTAAATATAAACTATAAGCACAAGTTCTTAAAAAAAAATGGAAATCCATGATGATAAACAAAAAATAGAAACATATGAACCAACAAACAGCTGTAGAACCGACAAAGACACGGCTGCAATACCCTAGCTACATGGAACAAAACAAATCCAAAACACACAATCTGGTCCACAAAAATAATCAACATATACTGGCAGATTATATGTAAATTAATACTTCAATTATGTGATACACCTAGAAACTACAATAGAATGACTACCGAATTACCGTCCATTCCATCCCATAGATTATAATACCAGAAAATAGATAAATGAATCCGTATTCCAGAACCCAAATTAACGTGTCATGAGACCTATCCAAAATATGAAAACAAAAACAGAGATATAAGTTCTGAAGGTTGTATTGCAAACCTAGTAAATTCAAACCTGAAGCTCTACTTTATTACAGATTTACTTCAACACACCACTACAAAGTTCCTATGGTAAGCATCATATCGCCATTAACACCTACAAAGGGACCAACTGACCACAACAGGGTTGTTGTATGTTACCCCTCCCCCCAACCGAACCCAACCCATCTAATATGCAATTCCATTTATTTTTGCCCGCAAGCCCGCCTACATACCAAATTTTAAAAATATAGAGAAGTGACTGGTCATTCTAAATGAACTTTATATTAGGACACTTTTGTTCATTGAGATATGGATTGATCAAATATGTCTACACATTGAAATCTTACCCCCATTTAGATGGAAGACCATTAAGTTAGATGGAAGTGTAGGTTATCGTTTTGATTTTCCGATGTTGTCTTATTTGTTTTTCTTTTATTCTTTTGATGAGAAATACAGCTAGGGCCCTGACAGAGCCGATCCAGGTTCGGGGTTCTAGAAGCCTGTCCTGGACCGGTTCGACCCGGTTGACCGGTTCTAAACTGGTTCCGGACCATGCTGCGGTAAGGGAGCTCAGAACCGGCCTGGACCGGCCCATGGCCACCTCTAAGTAGAGCTACTGATGAGCTCTTAGATTATGTCAGCCAAAATATCTTTGAGGATGTCATTATAACTTCTGTGATTAAGATTTTAGAGCAACTTCTAAGCCAAGAAAGTATGTCAAATTACTTAAATCTTTGATAGTAAAGGAGTTGTCAAGAGCTAGTTTGACTCTGTAATAGTATGCTTATCATTGCTAGTAATAAGGAGATCATAAACATATACCCAAAGCAATGACCAAAGAATGTAACCGCTATCTTGGTTGAGCACTGCAGACCACGCAACTAGGATACACTGAACCAGTGTGTTATGCATTGACCAAGAAGGCATAGGAGCTATTAAACTGATTACCGTGAGGTTTGAAACCGAGAATCATACACTTGGGAGAACGGTTTCCAAAATAATGAAAATGGGCCAGGCACGAGGCATAAACTTGGTCAGTAAATTTGATGAGTACAGTGAGTCACACCTACACTACCTATTCAATATCCGTTAATTTGAAAAGAAAAAAATCATCAATTTCCAGATTATTCTAGCTCCACATATAAAATTTCGTCAAGGTGAAGCTACAAGCATAACAACTAACTGTTTTCCTTCTCAAAACTAAAATTGGATATCATTATATAGAAAATGAAACACAAGAATCATGAAAACTCATGATGACAAATGAAAATCTTCATCTCTGCAGCAAATCAATAACATCATGCTCATTGTCAAGCAAAAACAGTGCCCACCCCTTAAAAGGACAAATTTGATGCGTTATAACTGATCATAAGATATTCTACGTAAGAGATGAGGATATTAGAGAACTGCCTCACCATTTACCCACCCACCCCCACAAACGAAACCAGAGCAAGAAGGGAAGGAGGGGTTACAAGACACACAAACTAATTAAACATCTATTGGACAGCAAATAAAGCACAAACAGACCTTGAGTTGTCGTTTCGTACAGTCCTTGCATTACCAAATGCCTCCAAAAGTGGATTTGACTATAATAAACATAAACCATAAGTCAGCAATATACTAAGATTGACAAATGCAGGTGCTGTTCATACACTAAACCGAATCTGGAACACCAATAGAAGTTCAAATAAATATTGATAGTAATTTACTCGTTATATTTCACCACTGCGGGGTCAAAGATTTTCCTTGTTAGATATATCGTTTTAAAAAGTAATAAATATATTTGAGAGCTTGATAGACTATACTACGAAGTATGGAACTACTTTTGAAAATTAATCAGAGACATACTTCCAGAACTTGCTGCTCAACTGATCTATCATCGCCAACAGCACGACCACCCATATAAGTAAGATACTGCATGATTAGTTTCGTCGTCTCAGTTTTACCAGCTCCACTTTCTCCACTGACCAATATAGACTGGCTCCTACTCTCACTCATCATTGCTCTGCATTATGAAGGCCAGTCCAAAAGCCAAGCACGTCATGGTCTGAATTAAAGATTACGGGTCAATCTGTCTACGAAAGTCAATCCAAAAGCCAACCACGTCAATTTCAAATGTAATGTTAAAAACTACCTGTAAGCCACATCAGCCACTGCAAAGACATGAGGGCTAAGCTCACCAAATGGAGCTCCCTTATATTGCTCCATCATGTGCACGTTATAAAGATGCGGAAGTCTAGTGAAAGGATTTACAGCAATTAAAATGCTACCTGTATAAGTCTGAGCAAAAAGAAAAAAAAAAAGCAAAAAAAGAAGATATCACCAAGAGGACTAAAAACAAAACAATATAAATAAAGACATTCCACCACTTTTAAATTCAGCCCAACTAAAGAGGATTCCTTTCCCCAATTTGAAAATAAGACAATAATTCAAGTATCGATTCTAAGTTGCAGTCACAACTCATAACAAGAATATTAGCATTAACTATACGAAAAAAGAGTTTACGGTTGGAGATAGCCTATAGAAGATAAATACATCATTCTATAAACGCCATCCATCGACTGGATTATATATGACATCTGATATCACACAATTTCAGAAAATACATGTTGCGATACCCAATTTAGCTCTTTGCTCACAAAACCAAGTTTGATGTTAATGTAGTGAATGAGATGTCTACTAACCATATCATACATACCTACATTTTCCATAAACTTAAACAAGAATCTAGAATTGTTTTGGCCAAATGAACTTTAAAGCGTCAATTCTTGACTAATAGACATTATGTAAATAAATGGGGAAAGCACTGAATTCATTTTTTTAGTCGGTAAAGATTTTTCAGATTGTCAATGTAAATTGAATTTTCCTCTTTATTGTAAGCATTATACCATTTTGTCAAACTAAGTATGACACCAATATCTACATCAAGTTAAATGCAGTAAAATAAATGGAAAGTTCTATTATTCCTCTAAACCATCATCCACAACCAAAAACCCTAGAATTTGTAAGCTCCTCCACAGGATTCCCATTTAATATAATGGAGTTCACTATAAAGCTCATATTACGTGACCATGACAAAGTCTCATTAAAATTAAAGTTGATGTTTGGTTTTTCCACATTTACATAGCCTATGGACAGGAAAACAAATAAATGGGGATAAATCTTCTGTGTGCCTGGTCACAAATGACACGTGTTAGTGGGAGATATGTTACTTCTAAGTAGTCAGTCTTTAGAGGCTATCCCAACAAGATTCCTCAAAATGGTTTATTTTAATTATTAATTTTAAATTATTCTTGGATAGGTAGAAGTATTTTATTTTATTTTAAAGACTCAATTTTCACATCTAAGAAAATTGATGATCCATCTTGTAGGCTCTAATGTACCTGAGAAAGCAGGCAGCAGAGTTAACTGAAGATATCAATATGAACTGAGTCCGTCAAAATAACCTATCCTAAATAAATCCTGGTACACAAACCACCCTCGCATATCCTGGCATATTGATATTCATATAAACGAGAAAGCTGCGTTTCGGGACATGGAGTCCTAAAATTGACATTTAAAAGGGCCCAACATCTGGCAAGACACAACACTTTATAAGAACTAGTACATGAAAATTTGTCTTAACTCCACCAATTCAAGGATTACTGGGGGGAATGAAGGTTAAAAGGTCATGAGATACATAGCAGGTGCAAAATTGACAAGATCGTTTGTACAAATCATATATATTTCCACATGAGAGACCTAAAACTGAAGCCAACTAATCCACCAGTGACGATAGCTACCAATTCAATAAAGTAACTTCGGTGGAAAAGGAGCCAGGGAAGGTAGTATAATGTACTTACATAAATATATGCAAGTGTTCCTCAGAAAACTATGGTATAATGAATGAGAAAACAACTAGCCATAATCTTACCATTGAGATTTCAAACCACGTACTTCATTGCGTTACTTAATCCAAACAAAGTGACAGGTATTTTATTGCATTACATGATACAGATGCAGGGCAGCTTATAAATGACAGCTTGAAACAAATGACGAGGGTTTCTATAGAAGTTTACAGTTTTAACACATCGTCATCACAGATATACACTGATGTCTCAGATTAAATGATATAAGAGTAAGAGATGGAAGCCACATACACAATAGAAACTATTTGACTTTACTGCTAATGGGAGATCCAAAAAAAGAAAAGAGTCTCTATTGTCAAGGCCTCCGTTTCTATAGAAGTACGGAGGGAATAGACGTTCTTTCCTTAACTTTTGATTCTTAGCTTAATTTTGGAAAAACTTATACGGATTGCTGTATGTTTGTTTTCTAAACTAATCATTGCATGTGCTTCTTTTGATTTTTTCTGATCTATTCCAAAGGCGAAACAAAAAAGCTGTGTGCAGAATTAGCCAAAAGACTCAAACACAAGCATACATCACTCTATGGATAGAATAAAACGAAATACATAGCATATAAAGATTACTAAACAAGTATGTGAGCAAAGAAATCTGCATCCCCATAAGGGAAGTAATTTCTACTACTATGAAAGTCCTTGAGTCCTCCAACTCACGAGATACACTCCACGTTAGCTGCCCTAATTATGTGTTCCATTAACCAATATCTTAGATTCAGCAGAGTCATCATATCTCTAGCTCTCAACAAAACTTCTAAACATAGCCAATACAACTCCAACACTACATTCAGCACAGTCGTAATATCTCTGTGAGATAGTCTCCGCTTTATACTCCAATGAGAATTCATGGGATCTTCATTTAAGAAGGCCCCCTTATGAGTGGGAGACGGGTGCACCTACTTCTTTAGTTGCAATTCTGGAGGATGTGCAATAGACGGGGGAGAGGGGTGCTAGAATTTGGAAGGCCAATATCTCGAAAGTTGGCCACATTTTGGTGTATCTGGATAGAGAAAAATTGTCGGTTAATCGGTTATTATAGTGCAATAGTCATAGTTTGGAGTATGTGTAGAGGTGGGTTGTATTCCTTGCTTCTTTATCGACGAAAGCATAAAGTGCTTTCAAGAATAGCTCAATCTCCCCTTTACAAGGAAATTGGCCCTCTTTGAAATTGTCTTGCTTGGAGGACTTGTCAATTTGTCATCCACCTTAGCAATTTTAATTATTAATGATACGTTCTGCAAAAAGAACTCTAACTCCACAACATCCATTGAATCATTATTTCATTCCAGATGCTACATGATAGAATCAAGATGTCCATGCACTAGAAAATATTTGCACCCCTCCCACATACGTTGTTGATTTATGAATATTGTTCTCTCCAAACACACTCAAGGGTCGTCATCCTATCCAGTAACAATTGCCAAGTGTCGTGAGACCTTTCACTCTAATATTACTAAATGAAAAGAACGTAAGAAAATGTAGAGAACATTTCCACAAGTTTTGGTCAAGTAGACAAAAAAAGCCATTTACAATGGAGGGAGTATATCAGAAAAAAAATCCCTTCACTTACATAGATGCTGTCTAATTCATATCTTCTCTCCAAATTATACAGAACTCCAGGCTCATTCAAATACGTCAATTTGGTCATGTCATCAACTCCACCAAGGTCGGCATCTGGGTCCCTCAAATGTAACTTCTCTGGAGAAGAGAGAACCTGAGCAAATAGATAAAAATACTACTCTGCTTAAAAGAGCAAGTTCAAAAAGTAGAACTTCCCACACAAGTGACAGATGAAACAACAACAGATTTGACAGATGAAAGTCAAGCTTGCAGAACATATACACATATACAGTCTGAGATAAGCATTAATTTCAAGCAAAAAGAAACCTTAAAACAAATCTTTCAAGTACTAATAATATTTTGAACTAAAAAGATATGCCAAAGCTACTATAGACGTCCTCTTGCATGTATCCATCATAGAGCCTGAAAACACGGGTTTCATTTACATTGGTTGCCCCTGGTTTGCATAATCATAACCAAAAGTGTTCAGGATTACTAGTTACTCATGTGGACAGCCCAACTAAATGCATTAGCTATTTTCTACGGTCTCCCAGCGATGCACAGTCAAGATTTCTCCTAGGCAGACAGAGTCAGATCACTAAGTAGTCTCAGTAAAGCACATATGCACAGTCAAGAAACCTAACAGCAGCATTCAGACAGCCTGTCCAATACTAGACAGTTGCGAATCAGGAGAGCTCTAAATATCCTTGTTGGTAATCTAAGAATCCAAGTACATTTAAAAACAACAAGTAGCCTCTAATAAATAAGTGTCTTAAAAGCTCTTCTCGATAACTATTAATGCCAATACTGCCGTAATAACTCATACTCCTGTACTTAACCACCATTTACATTTACCTTATATGGGTCAACCATGTAAACAGTTCCAAATTTTGCCTTTGCTACAACTTCACAAAAGCAACTCCTGACAGAATTACGCTAATACCCACAGCTGAAACTCCAACCTAAAACAACTTCATCACTCCCATGTCCAGCTGACCCTCGGAATTTCCTCTTCCACCAAATGGCACGCGTGTAGGGAAACCCGTTTATCACCCTCTAGTACCCTATATTTAGTAGTTTAGTACAGCACTATTCTAGCATTAACTTTACAATTACTTTTTACAATGTGTTGCCTATTATGCTCTTATCCCACTACCACTCCACTTAACTCGTCATACATTGGATTACGTAAATTACGTAAGTTATTTCACTCATCCAAATCAAGCATCAAATTTAGTCTCCAATCACATCAAAACAAAAACAGTCCCCCTCACTTCAGCTAACTCCACTTAAATTCCCCACCAACCCAAAAGCAAGTATCAACTTTCCCTCCGCTTTCGCTTAGGCCACAACAGAATGCTTATTACTACTACTAATCCCCTAGTCACTCAAACTAACTCCGCTTAATTCCACCTACCCCCACCTCCCACTCCAAAAAAAAATCATTTTCATTTCGGCTTTTACGTCACAATAATACACTTAATACTACTAGTCCCATCATCACTCCAACTAACTCCCCCCCCCCCCCCCTTTTTGCTTTGTCTTTCGCTTAGGTCACAACAACAAAAACATTTCCCCCTCACATTGTCATTTTTCGCTTCCCCTAGTCACTCCACTCAACTTCCCCCTCACATTCCAAACCCAAGAATAACTCCTCGCTTCGCCTTTCACTTATGCCATTACAAAACCACTCCCCCACCCCACCCCCATTCCAACACCAAAAATCCAAATTTCGCTCCGCCTTTCACTCAAAACTCCAATATCACCCTACCTTTCCCTAAATTTCCATCATTCATATTTTAGCACACACAAAACAATCAATAAAAAAAAAAAACACAATCATTGACTAATCCATCCTAAAAATAAACATTTCCACATGCAACACCAAAAACTCAGTCTTTCCGTTTCGCCTCTCGCTCACCCTCCACTAAATTCCCACCATTACAACACACAAAACAAAACAATTAACCAACAAAAAACAATAAATAAAAAAAAAAGTAACAATTGACTAATTCATACTAAAAATAACCATTTCCACATGCACCACCAAAACTCAGTCTTTCCGCTTCGCCGTTCGCTTACCCTTCACTAAATTCCCACCATTACCACACACACAACAAACAATCAACCAAAAACAAACAATTCACACTAAAAATAAACACTCCCACATGCAAAAACAAAAAAGCAACCTTGTTTCCGGAAGAAGTAAGGACTTGAACTTGACCATGACCATGACCGACAAAACCAGCCACGTGGGCAGGCACCCACGCCAAGTCCTTATCCTCCACCCACACACTCGCCCCCTTCCGTATACTCCCACTCATTTTTCCTCGCTAAATATTTCACCACCGTAAATAACCCTAGAATTTCATGTGATAACAGAAACCCTAGTGGATAGAGGAATAGAGTTCCCGCCGAGGGTGTAAAAATGGCGTAAATTACAAACTGTGAGACGAAGAGAGGGTGAGAAGGGGGGTTTTGTTTTGTGTAAGTGAAGAATTGTTCGTATCAGACACGTCAACGGTATTTTTCATTCAAACTATTATTATTTTTCGTAACGTGGGAACTCGCAGCAGCTATCTTTGGTGTGTTATGGGTAGATATGCACAATAGTTTGTTAACCACGCTCATCTGATTAGCCACGCTATTATTATCGTGCTCTGACTCAAGTGTTATATGTTGTAAATAAATATTTCTCCATAACTGTTATTTGGAGGGCAAATTCTTACGTCCCAGTGAATTCCTCCCCCCCCCCCAACCCCCATTTACTTTATCACATACGTCGAGGTGGTATTTTGATAATTTATTATTCAATATATATAGTTTAAAAAATCATAAAAAATATATTATGTGAAAGTATTTTTTAAGACAAATCTAAATATTAATTTTTTGGGTTTTTCTAATAATTTTGTTTTTTGAGCTTTTAATGGTCAAAGTGTTACTCAAATAGTGTAAAAAAGCAAATGGGGGGAAATGAGTGGGACGGAGAGAATATATTTTGTGTTTTTTTTTTATACCTTTTGTGAGAAAGGTACAAAGAAAATTGACAAAAGGTACAAGAAAATTAAGTGGGAGTACATGCTTTTGGGAGCATGGTATAGATTGTGACATGGAGGGTTTGAACGGAATTTCGCTCACACCTCAACTAGTTGAGCCAACCCAGAAGGGCAACTATCAAATTTATACCGACTCTCTCACAATGATTTTAAGATCGGGTCAAAATTAGGTTTTTTGTAGGTTTGACGGTCGGGGGAGTGATGGTGGAATACATGACCCTAAATACGGATTATTCAAAAATAATCGATATTGTGGACTATTATTGAAAGAACGTATTATTCTCGGTAATTTTTCCTTTTTTTAAATCTATATGAAGTGCAGATACCAATTGATCACAAGTTATCTATAAAGACCATCGAAATTATAACTTAAAATTAGATGTGCTTATTAATGTTATTGGAGATAAATAAGAAACTATTGGCTTGAAGTGGTTACCTTATATTAACTCAATGATACGGTGATCACTTTGAAACATACGGTGGTTTCTTTAAATACGTATAGTTTGTACTTAAAATAAGATGGTCTCTTTAGATAATTTGTGCTTGATAATTGCTTAGTTTTTTGTCTATTGGAGCAACTAATGTTGTTGAGGTAGAGTCATGAGGATTTGAACCTGAGACAACCCCATGCAGGTTGAACTCCCAACCATAGTGAGTGTGTTAAAGGAATCTAAGTCCTTTTAAAATTCATGGATAATATATTAAAATATCATCTTAAATATTCATATATTTTGATTGGGACAATTTTATTTTACTATATTGTTTTGTGTAATGTTGATTCATAGTTCGGATTCGTTTGTTTAATATTGTTTGGATTGTATATTGTATACGGTTTGATTGTGTGTTCTTTGAAGTTTGAAGGGCTCTTTTGTTGAGTTGGTCTGCAAGTTTTGATTATGTACTCTTTTTGTATGATGTGCTCAGTGGCACGCAATCTTGATATTCAATAGCTTATTTTGGAACTTTGTATTGTTCAATGAGTAAAGTGAACTAAGATGGAATAGCTTATTTTGGTTCTTTGTATTGTTAAATGAGTAAAGTGAACTAAGATGGGATATCGTCTTGGGGTATTTGTTTCCAAGTGTGTATATGTCACAACTCATGTGTGGGAAGAATTAACTATTTTGGCATTTGACTGATTGTTTTCCAAAAGAATTGATTTCTTTTTTAAAAATTGATCATTACAAACAAAACTTGCACACTTTTAAGATGACCCATAATAGATGGGTCATATCATTAATATGGTCTAATTTTAACGAGAAAATAAACGGTCTAATTTCAACTTAGAAAAATAATCTGATTATATAAGAAAATACTAACTCAAGTGGTTAGATTTATCTTACCCCAGTCATAAGGTTAGAGATCTATTATTATCAGCGACTTTATACAAACACTTCATACCAAATAAAGTTATCATCAAAAAATAGGTGGCATGGGAATGAAACAGATTTCAAATATTACAATCTCATTCAATCCCATTAAAATAATTTTATTCTGAATTTTGAATTCCCTCTACAAATCTCTACATGACATGCAAAACTTCTATAATATACGACGCATATGATCGATATACATCGACGTATATAATTAATGATCAAATGACCATCGTTGATGTGAAGATTAAAGGAAAACCAGTTACATCACTAGATTATACTCAAAATAAAACATGTTCAGAAAATTGGAAGAAATATCAAAATTATCATTTTATAAGATTTACGATATTTAAAAATATGACATTGTAATTAAGGGATAAAAAACTTTAATCTAAAGCAAAACACAATAACTAAGCAAAATGGTCGCCGCCCCCCTCTGCCTCCATCCCGTGCCTTTTCATTTTGTGATGTATTCTCGGGGTAGAAATTGATGGGAGGGGAGAATGCCATGGTGTGGAGAGCGCCATAGGGTGTCCGACCGTATGAGAAGGGGCAACAACGACGGCGATGGAGGAGGGAGGCGGCGGCGATGGGGAGGGGGGACGCGATGAGCGTGGTCCGGCGGGAGGGGGTGGAGCAAGCCGTAAGGGAGGGGGAGGAGCTAGGAGTGGGGCAGCCTGTCGATGGGCGGCAGACTATCTATTAAGGGTCAGTGACGTGGTGAGGTCGGGGTTGGATGGGGGTCAGGGTTCCTATAATGAAAGGGAGTATGTAGTCCCCGCCCTAAATGCGGCTAAACAAACTTCAAGTTAAATAAAAGACCACCTAGAAAAAAGACCATGGAGATAGGTCCATACGCAACTGTTTAGGTCAATTGATTGTAACTTGTAGGGCGAATATTGTATTTCAAGTACCGATGTTCGCAACTTACTAGCGTCATTATACATGTTTGGTAAAGTATTAATTTTAATTCATATAACCTTTTCACAAAAACTTGAATGAGACGGTCTCACCAAAAAATTTGGTGAGACGGGTCCTAGTCCAAGTAATGCACACCCGCTTAATATACCCAAACCTTACAAAAATGAAATAAAAAACTTCTCATTCTCCCAAAACACGCGCAAGAGTTTACTTCCCCCCTTCCCCCCTACCCCACCCCTTTTCTCTCTCCTCCTCTCACTCAGTCACTCCCGTCCCCCACATTCTCTCTCCTCCATCCACGCCTCATATCCCGTTGTTTTCTCTGTCCTAAGATAACGCCAATAGTAGTCGTTGTGGGCATGAACCGTAGACTTTCTCTCTCCTCTACTCCGTCTCTTTTTTTTGCGGAACACCAACCTTTAAATCGGTTGGAATAGGAGAGTTGTCGACATCGGAGTAGAAGGGCTGGGTGGGGAGCAGGACGACACCGTTTGGGTTGGGTCGAATTGGAGGACGATATTAGTGGAGATGGATGAGGCGGCGACTAAGGCGAGGCTTACGGTGGGAAGAACAAGAATACAAAGACTTCAGAGAGTAACGGGGTCAAATCTGCAGTAAACACTAGTGCTACTTGAGGGCATTGCACATTTGCACTAAACACAGGCTTGCAAGCTTCATGTATGTGCCAAAAAGAATTTACAGTATAACCTAACAAATTTGAGTTATAAGATCTCGATTATGGTGGAACTGATCAATGGTTGAGTTTTTAACTTTACTTATTGAATTTTTCATTTAAATGGTTGAACTTTTAACTTAAAATGTTGAACTTTTAAATTAAAGGGGCTAGATTTAAGTTTTAAGTTAAATTATTTAATTTTTAACTT
The DNA here is from genome assembly GCA_901111285.1 of Corrigiola litoralis. Classification (NCBI taxonomy): domain Eukaryota; kingdom Viridiplantae; phylum Streptophyta; class Magnoliopsida; order Caryophyllales; family Caryophyllaceae; genus Corrigiola; species Corrigiola litoralis. The sequence continues at coordinate 42,616 of CAAKMY010073538.1, read as the reverse complement.
TAAATATTAAATTTTTAAAATAAAGGGTGAACTTTTAACTTTAGCTATTG
>CAAKMY010073538.1:134-40815 GCA_901111285.1 Corrigiola litoralis | reverse complement strand
AAAAACATGATCACTAACACCAAAATCTCTCAATATATTGATAATGAAGGCAAGTTTGGTAGGAGAAATGGATGAGTTAACAAAAAAGAAGATGTTAATATGGAAAGTTAATTAATGATGTATTTTTAGCTCTTTAACCTTGACGGTTTTTGTGGACGGACTATAATGGAAAATTTGTCAATCTTTAGAGGACGGAGGGAGTATTATTTTTAAAACAAAAATATAACATATGAGCATTGAATTAGCGTCTTAGTATTAAAATGACATCATACGTGTTTTCAGATAGGTGATTGTTGTCATAAGTATATGTCACGAGTCCTATAGGTTGAGATCTCTTAGTGTATTGAATAATAGTATAGATATGAGCAGTAATCAAACGTTATTGCCAATTTAATAAACAAATTAAATAATCGTAATCCAACCATGAAAAGATGGAAAATAAATCAATGGGGGAAAATGTGGGGGAAAATGGAAAGATGGAAAGGAAGTAGCTATTGAATGTTGAACGGGGGAATGACAACAAGCAACAAATATTTGAACTTCTTTTTTCTATTTTTTCAAGGTTATTTCCGACTCTATAAGTGACTATTGGCACGCTTTGATTTTTTTTGCCAACTCATTGTTACACAATCGGAGAAATGATCCGGTTACTTTAATTTGGAACAATGATTCAAACTTAGGATTATACATATTAAAAATGATAGGTGGTATTATTTGTATAAATCAACACTTGCCGCCAAAGTTGCTATCATTACATATTTGCATGCAACTCATAAAAACAGTTTTTAATCGAACGTATTTTCTTACTGCACATGTAAAATTTTAACTACTGTACTTGCAGGTCAGAACTCCACAGTCGGCTTTGATGCAGTTTGCATTGATCAAGAGACACAAAACAAATTTTATCAGTGCAGTACATGCAGGTCAGGGCTCCACAGTGAATTATTGCTGGGTTACCAACGAAAATAAGTGCACTACATCAAGGTCAGAAAAAAAGTAGATACTAATAAAGTCAGTAAGTCACACAATAAGCCTGAACCTTGCAGATTTCAGGCCTTCCTTGCCAGATAGACCCCACATATATTCATTCATTTTCAAAACTAGAAGACTACTACAAAAACTACCACCATATGGTACCTACTATCTCTAACGTTTTAAGGGCTTTTTACACCAATTGGTGAAAATTTTACATATCATGATATCAGACATTTAGCTTTCGTACAGTCCTCATAATTCCTAAGCTGGCAATGATTGGAAGAAATATACAGATTGAAACATTGCCCTTTGCTTAATATATGTTTCTCATTCACTGTTCTGGGATATTACTTCACCAAACTTGAGGAAGAGCTGCGCGTCAGAGGTGCTCATTGTCGGGCCGTTAACCATGTGAGGAGCCTTGAGATTCGCGTACTCACCCATGTAAGAGGGCATCTGAGATGAGGGGAGTGGAGGAGGTAGGACAACCACTGCTTGTTTGAGAGAGGTTTCTGGGACTGGGACAAGGCTACTGAGAACACGGGAAACCTCATGCATTGTGGGTCTGTCACCAGGCTGCTTCTTCGTGCACAGGAGAGCCAGTTGGAACACCTTCTTAACTGCTCCAAGATCCTTGCAGGTTGCAGTGATCTCTGGATCAACAGTTTCCATGACTGCATTGTTTGCGGTCTTGGATAAGATCTGCGTATTAATCGAGGAAAATAACGTCAGGGTGAATGTTAGCTTCTTAAGCAACAAGGGATTTGCAAGCATGAAGAACAAAAAGCACACCACCAACATAGTACTTAAAATCTTTACCCAAAATCATCCCGCAGTTTCAAACTGAAATTACCTTGTCCGCTAAACTCTAAACAACAACACAAGGTTAACGTAGAAATCATTTCCAAAGGTTAATGTTCCAAACTTCCAACAGTAAGAATCAACTTTAGGAAAGCATTTGATAAGATTGAACATATTATTCACACAAGTCATGGCAACATATGCATATTTGAAGCAAGTAGCACGCAGGATGAACGGAAAGCAATTAACAATATCATCTTAATCATCATGCCCATTTTGAGGGAATATAAGTATTGAACTTAGACTAACCAGATGATGGAGATTTGATTCATTGTCCACTGCTTTTTTTCCCGTCAGCAGTTCAAGCACAACAATCCCATAGCTGTAAACATCAGACTTCTCAGTAAGGCGAGAAGTGCGAGCATATTCTGGGTCTATGTAACCAATGGTGCCCATAACATAGGTAGATGTGTGGGACTTTGATGCGCAGACACTCTTTGCAATACCAAAGTCAGTGAGATGTGCTTCAAAATCCTTGTCCAGCAGGATGTTTGAAGACTTTACATCCCTGTGGATTATACGAGGACTGCAATCATGGTGAAGATAAGCGAGCCCTTGAGCAGCTCCTAATGCTATCTGAAGGCGTGTATCCCAGTCAAGCTTTTTCTTCTTTGCGTGCCCTATTACATGTACCAAACAAGTTGGAACAATAAGGTCAACTTCAAGAAATTATTGACTAACAAAAGCTCAGGTGTTATGGATTATAAAATAGCGCAGAGAATGATTAGTAACAAAACCACACATACAACTATACAAGTTGTAATGAGTGAGATTCAATGGCAAGAATTGTTGAAAGAGCAGCAATGCCATCTTTGATAGTTAAATTCTAAGAGTTAGAAGCTTACCATGAAGGACATCCCATAGACTCCCATTCTCCATGTAATCGTAAAAGAGTAGGTTACCAGATGGGGAGAGGGAATATCCCTGCAGACTAACAAGGTTCCGGTGCTTAATACTCCCAACTGTCCCTAGTTCTGTCTCAAATTCTTTCAGAGATTGTGGGTAGCTATAAAGCTTTTTAATAGCCACCGGTTTGCAGTTCTTCAGCACACACTTATATACAGTACTGGAAGCTCCATAACCAATTATGTACTTCTCACTCAGGTTCTCAGTCATCCTCATGATATCATCATACACATGTAATGCCATATTCATATGAAGAATCACCAGCTTAGGCGTTGAATAGTTGACCACTGTGGAGCAAAACAACCAGCGGTCAGCAGCAGTAATTCTGTAATTGCATAGGATACAGAAAAATGTAGCAGCTCTAAAGAAGTTATTATAAGATGGAGAGGAGTGATTAAGCACCTGGTTTTTCTAAGGAACCATCAAAATAAGGAGCAGGTTTGTGAGGACGGCAAGCTGCCACTAATATAAGGAGGAGAATCACAAGCGCGCCCAAAGCAATACCTAATATGGCTGCCTTTGATATATTAACTGCATAAATGTCAAGGCAGATAATTAACTTGAGAAGTAACAACAAATACCTAAACAGAATGCACAAATTCCATAAATATGACGCTTCAGTTTCAAAATTAATTTTCCATAAGGCGGATCGGTCAACATTAGACAGTTGAGAAGACATCTAGAACAATTTTGACATTATAAAATTTGGATAACATCATGCCGCATTCTCATAAAATATTGATTTGAGACAGCCAACTGCTCATCTTATGGACCTTGAGATTTAAGAACTGACCTCGTTCAACAGGACGAATATCATGACATGCTGAACCTCTCCAATATCCACATAGATTAGGGTTTCCAATAAAGCTGTGAGAAACAGTACAAATATTGTCAAACTAGGATACCAGAACCATGGAAGGAGAAGAAAACAAGGAATGATAAGCTACTGACAAGGGTTATTAAAAGACACCGTACTGCTCACCTACTTGAAAACAAGATCATTTACCTGTTTGGTGAAAATCTAGAGAAGTTGTTACTAGAAGGAATATCACCAATCAAGTCATTGTATGATACATTCCTGCATGAAACCATATAACTAGATAAGCAACGGAGACATAAATACATGAAATGAAAGGAAGTGTTTGCCATACAGAAACACTTGGTAAGAACAAAGAAGCATAATATGATAGGAAAACAATTGTTGAGTTCCAAAACTGACAATGAGGTAAGGCTAAGGCAGCTCATCAGCGACATTACATCCCCAGTCAAATTGTTGTATTCCAATCTCCTGAAATTGTTCCAGGGAGATATTAGTATGCAGGCGCCATGCAGTACGCAAGAGAGATGAGTTGGCCATAAAATAGGAAACTTACAAAGAGAATAAATTCTGTAGTTGACCCAATTCTTGAGGGATTGTACCAACAAGCTGATTACTAGAAAGATCACTGGGCAGCGAAATAACAATAAAAAAAAAACATTAGTGCTACACAAACTACGAGATTTGCAGGTTTCAGAGATGGAAATGGAACAGGATTTTACATATCCACAATACTCCGGAGGTTGCCAAACTCTGCTGGGATTAATCCACCTATGTGATTTCTGCTCAAGTTCCTGCAGATCGAGGCAAATGGAATGATCAAGATTAATGAACTTCTCATCAGTAAGGGAATCTAAGTCCGTAGATCAGGAAATATACAGCTTAAGAAGATGCTCCAAGTCTCCCAAGGGTGATGGTATAGGCCCACTGATTCTGTTGTCAGAGAGGTCCCTGAAATTGTTTTAAATAATTTAGTGAATGGGCTAACGGATACATGGATAAAATACATGAAAAGCAACACGGCAACACTTACAATGTGTCCAGATTTCCCATTCTGGATATCTCAAGCGGAATTGGACCTCTAAGATTGTTGGATGAAAGGTTTCTGCGAGGAAGAAAATTTATTAGATTGAAGAATTGAAGTTTAATCAGTAATGATTCGTCAGTGAAAAGGAGAATGATTAGTATATCACTCACAAGGCTGTCATACTCTCCAGGGATTGAAAGGCAGCTGGAATGGTCCCATTCAACTTGTTGCCATGCAGGTTCCTGGGATAATGTACTTCACTGTCAAACCATTTGGAATTCAAAAAACTACAAGGACTACTATAAAGAATGCAACTCACAGGCTGTTGAGATTTGCGCAGGAACTAAGATTGTCTGGTATGGGCCCTTGGAGGTTGTTGTTAGCAATATTCCTGGAATTAAGTCAAATCATATCAGATGAGTATTATGTTTTATAACATTTCCAGCCAGTATAATTACGTTGTAGCTTACAGGTCAAACAAGTCTGTCAGTTTTCCCAACTCTGGTGGAACATACCCACTTAGCTGGTTGTCATTTAGTTCCCTGTGTATTAAGAAGATATAATATCGTCGTCAAGTGTTTAACAAAAGGAATTTATTTTTCATTTAGCGAACGATACTCAATCAGCAATTACAAACCCCAAGATAAGTGACATTTCAGTCGAAAATTAAATCTCAGACTTAAGAATTGGGATACATACAAGTAATGAAGTTTTGTCATATTCCCGAGCTCTGGGGGGATTGAGCCAGTCAACTTGTTGCCATGCAAGTATCTGCAAAATAAATTAGTTGACAGAAACAACAGTTAAAGATTGTTAAAACAGACCTAAATATATAAATTGTTAGATTCAAAAAGTCTTAGTAGATACTAACAATTTCTCGGTGTAACTCAAATTTCCCAAGATGGGAGGGATTGTTCCAGTCAACTTGTTGAAGCTCAGATCCCTGAAAAAGATGAACGAAAAACTAAAAGTCAGAAGGAAGGCAGAGAAAATTGAGATTTTTCAATACAATTGACTATTGAGTGAGGTTAGACTTTAGAGGACACTTACAGCACTGCAAGTGCCTGCATCAGGCCAATTACAGAAGGAATCTCCCCTGTCAGTTTGTTTCCTTGCAATGACCTACAGGTAACACAGAAATTACATATCTTTCGCCTAGAAAATATTCGCTAAATAGACTTTAAATAGTATGCAAGCACTTACAGTGTTGCCACTTGCAAAAATCCTATGTTGAATGGAATCTCCCCAGTAAGCTGGTTGTAGGACAAATCCCTGAAACACAAATAATTATATCGACACCATATACGATATGTCTGCAAGCAACTAGAATGAAGATTTATCACATACAACACTTGGAAGGCAGTGCAGTTGCCAATGCTCTGAGGTATAGTTCCAGTTAAGCTGTTGTTTCTAACATCACTGCAAAAACCAGGGACATCAATGTTAGCATCCAGCTATATGCTCCTGAACACACAAAACAGAAGGATATGAGAAAAAAGGCACAGAAGAGTCATACTGCCAGAAGATCAGATAACTTACAAGTACCACAACCCAGTCAACTGGCACATATCAGGTGAAAGAGTCCCAACCAAGCTGTTACCCCGCAGGCCACTAGAAAAAAAACAAAGCAAAGAAACAGAAAAATTAGTTATCCGGACCAATTTTCCCTAGTGAACATACAACTTTAGGCATGTAGCTTTGCTCAGTAAATAATCTTAATAATAAAGGGTTACTTACAGGTACTGTAAAACCTCATTCCAATATATAAGCCTGGGAATTTCCCCAGTCAGATTGTTCTGCGCAAGGTCCCTGAAAATACATCAAATTGATGAGATTTTCATATTTACCCATTATGGAGTGTGTAATTAGCAGTGAACATTTTTCAAAATTTCAAACCATAGACAGTTTAAGACTTACAAAATTTTCAGATTGGGTATCTGGGACAGAGTTGAGGGAATCGGGCCCGTTAATTGATTATTCTTTAAGATCCTGGAAGAACATGTAAACAAAGTCAAAAGTGAACATCTTTTTGGACAGAACCAACCAGTTTCCACAAGAAGGTTTAAATTCTTACAGAGCTTCCAGTTGTTTTAGCTTTGAGATCGAAAATGGTATATCGCCATACAGCTCATTGAAGGACAAGTCCCTAAGATATGGCAAAATAATAAAGTTTAGCACATGGAAAGATTATTATCATCATAGGGTCCTTTTGACAGCAACTTAAATGTGATATCAACTAAACATACATGCTCTTCAGAGGAGAGCAGTCTCCAATCTCATCAGGAATTTGACCCGAAAGCTTGTTTCGACTGAAGTCACTGTTCCAAGAAGCACACATTAATCAGCACTTCCTTATAACTATGGATGATGAAAAAAAATTGAACACTTCAGTAAAAATTACAAAAAAAGGCAAGGTGGAACAGTGTACATTGACTGCAAGCCTTTAAGGTCTCCAATGGAAGGTGAAATTTCGCCATCAAGATTCAGCCCAGAAATATTCCTAGATTGATCCCACAACCAAAATGGAAAGTAACAAGTCAAAAAAATTATACAAAAAACAAAAACAAAATACAACTCAAACAATGATATGTCAAAAGATAATGACTTTAATGTGACCCTTCTACAAGCATAAGCACCTGATAAGAAAAAAAATCAAAGAAACAAGGTTGAAGATAGAAAAGATGTTGAATGTGACAATATGAAAGACAAAAACAAAAGAACTCACAAGGCAATGACATTGAAGGAGGTAGAGTTGTCACAAGTGACCCCTCTCCATATACAGTAGTCTGATGAGGGTGAATCTGACCAATCATATAACACATTATCTACATCTCTAATTGACTTCTTAATCTCCAACAGTGTTGCACCTTTGACAAATCAAATCAACAAAAAAACATCATTAGAATAAACCCACATATTGCAACTGATTAGACAGCAAGTGGTAAGTTCACCTACCATATTAAGTAACACAGAAGTAATGAAAATAGAAATATAACAACTTGATGTAATAATTAAGTAATCATACTCTAATGATAAGACTAAACCTTACTAGTACTACTTCACTGCTTTATTAAAATAACGGCTCAATCTATTGGTTACCCAAATAAGCGACAAGATTACTCCCTCATATAATTGAACATCTAGAAGCGGTCGACAGAATACTTTACTATACAGAATAAATTAAAAAAATTATCCGACATTCTAAAAAATATGGAGTATATTCTAACAAAAGTTCAGGTAGTACAACTTATAAAGCATTAGCAACATTAAGGACAAAAAGTGGCATCATTAAACTAAACACACATAAAGTTGGTCAATTAACTATAACTTAACAAAGTGACAAACACTTGTTATAAAATAATTTTCTTACCATGTTATAAAAACTACACACTCTTACATTATTAAACAAAAAAACAAGAAATGTTAAGTAACAGGGATTTAGGACAAAAGGTGACATTATTAAACTAAACACACAAAAAGTTGGTCATTTAACTATTACTTACCAAACTGACAAACACTTGTTATAAAATATTTTTCTTAACATAAAATAAAACTATCCACTCTTACATTCTCAAACAAACAGAAAAACAGAACATGTTGAGTTCAGATAGCATGAAGTAAACAGTGATTAAGGACAAAAAGTGACATTATTAAACTAAACACACACATAAAGTGGGTAATTAAACTATCACTTATCAAACTGACAAACAGTAATTACTAAAAATAAAATAAAACCAAGTAAAAAATAATGGAAGAACTTACCATCATCAGAGTTAACAGAACCCAAGCTAAAGAGCAGAAAAACCAGCACAACAAGAGAAGAGCACCTCCATTGCAAAAACCCTTCAAAACCCACCTCCATTTTTAAGTTTTACACAAAACCCACCTCCAGAAATCTAATCTTTTACTCCTACATGAAGCTCACTCAACTTCTTCCACTAAAATAAAGCTCATTTTTTTGCTTAAAAACTAAAGTTTTTTGTGTTTTAATCACTCTTGAGGAAAATAAATGAAGCTCATTTCTTAGTTTGTTCAGAATGAAACAGCCTCTTGTGAATAAAACTCAGCAAACAATGTGCATTGCATTGCATTGTATACAAAATAAATTCTAGAGATAGAGAGAGAGAGTAACAAACTTGGTAAGTAAAAGTAAATAAATACTACAAGACAGGAAAAAGTGTTTTTACTTTTATCGTTTTGTTTTGTGTTACACTCTGCAGTGTTGTATTAATGTGTGTAGGGAGTAGGCTAAAAGGCTACACACTAGTATGTTACACTATCCTACACTATGGTCTATATAATTTTGAGGCAATAAATATTTATGATAGATTTTATATTTAGTCAATTTAGGGGGTGCATTATAATAAAAGAGAGAGAAATAAGAGAGGTCACTATCTTAGGTATAACTTTGCAGGAGCAGCTGTATTTTTTGGGGGTTTGCAGTCTGAGCAAAAACCTGCAAACATCTCTCTCTTATTACTACTACTACTACTTTTTGGACTTGACAGGGATCCTACTTAGAGTACTACTCTCTAGGAATTAAAGGGGAAATGAAATGTGTAAATGTGTAATTGTGTATTGCTACTTTTATGTACCACTTTTGGGAGATTGGTAAGTTTGAAATTATTGGTTTTGTAAGGTTTTGGGAGGGTTTGGGTTTGGGTTTGGTTTGGCAGAGTAGTGGTGTGGTAGTACTGTACTACTCTGATCATTTCACATTTATTGTTTGGTAGCACTAGTTTTGGTAGTTATGCAATTATGCTAGCTTTGGGTTTTATTTCGTTCTTTCTTAGTTTTTTTTCAGTTTTTATCCTTAAGTTTGGATAATGTTTATGTAGATAAATGATGTTTAGGGGAAGGGAGTCAAGGACCCCGTGATAATGATGATCATTGTCATAGACTAATGGCTTACTCAGTATGCTAGATTTTGCCCATACAGTACTTAATAAGATTGAAAATAAGATAAAGATGGTATAATGTGATAGTATCATGGTCATTTTTGAACAATGAACTGTAGAATTCAATTCTTATGAAATGGATTTAGGGCTTGTTTTCTTCAACTTATTTTCATTTATCTTATTTTATCTTATCTAAATTTTTCTTATTTTTCCTGATTGTTTCTGAACTTTTCTTATTTTTACTTATTATTCTAAACTTTACTTATTTTTACTTATTTTTCCTGATTCATGTTGTTTTCATAGCTCAACTTTACTTATTTTTACTTATTTTCCTGAACTTTACTTATTTTTGCTTATTTTTCTAAACTTTACTTATTTTACTTATTTTTACTTATTTCTTCTGAACTTTTCTTATTTTTCCATAAAATAAGTAGAAATAAGTTGAGATGAACAGACCTTTAAGCTTATAGGGTTGTTTCACCACTCTTGAAGCGTGGTCCACTTACGATCATGCTTTTTGAATAAAAACTTTTTTTTTTTCGGGGGGGAGGGGGGGTGAATTACTCAAATCAAATTATGATGCTTTTATTTCAATTAACACTTCATCTAAGTTTTGTGAAAAGACTCATCCAAATTTCATTCAATTTTACAAGATGCACATATATCTAGCTCACCACAATTCTTGAAAAATAGATAGAGCAAATGCTAAATTGAGCACAACAACTCATTACATCCCGCGACTAAGATCATTTTTCTTTTTTGCTCAACAAATAAAAATATCCTTAGACTTTGGTTTATAGCTATCTATTGGCATGGACGAATCATGTTACCATGAAACAAACCGTCAATCGAATTCGGACCGTGGATATGACTCATGCAAGTTTGGTTTGTTCTAGTAAAAACCATGTAACATAAATGAATCATACTACCAACTAGGCCGATCAAATAATCAATGCAATTTTCACACTTTATCTTTTTTATTTTCTAAACAATATATTTAACCCTCTGTAATAATTGGACCAAGTACCTCCATATTTAATAATTTCATACATGCATTTTCAAACCTAGATTGATCCTCGCATAATATAAAATCTTGTTGAACATGTAGAAAAATGATACATAAGTCATACAAGTCAAACTTCAGTTATATTTGTCGTTTACTCGTGGTAATTCACTCGTTTTGCTCCGTAACCATACTTTATACTGGAATTTCATAAAAGAGTGGACATAATTTGTAACGAAATTTACTTCAACTCGGGCCAGCTGCAACCAAATTGATAGGCTCGAACCAGCAAATGGGTTGATCTATATCTGGACCAAGAACTAACCAACCTACTTTCAAACCGATTTTTCAAGCATTAAGTTGATGATTGAATTCATGAATGAGAAGGAGCATTAATTATGAAAGATGCCTCCATGAAAATTTATAATACTTGTGTGATGTTGCCGATTATGAAGACGCATATCATGTTTATATCAACAAAAATTGCGCCATGGCCTTATCAGGTTGACATTGAAAGTTGTTGCAAAAGCAATAAATAACCTTACTTGTTAGCTAAATGCCTAAATCTAGTAACATAAATTAACATATAGCATAATAGCAATACTAGAATAATCAATGCAGTAACTCAAGTTGTTAGCAAAATCTGGTTAAGTCAAAAATTAGCTTAATACCTATAATAAAAAGGAAAATTTGCTAAGAATATTCCCAAGTTTGCCCCATCTTCCAATAATATTCTCAAGTTTGGGTTATTCCGGAATATTTTCAAGTTTGCCTCATTTTTTCTGATTTTGGTCCCAGTGACATGTTCACCTATTAGTTGTGAATTAGCCGGTTGTAACCTCCGATGTGACACTAGCTTTTCAATTTCTTTTTTTTCTTTCATAATTTTGTTACCCCCCCTTCTCTTTCTTCTCCTCTCCCTTAACACTACTCTTTTATCACTCCTCCTACTTCTCTATTCTCCCTCCTCTATTAACATTAATTTCTTCTTTCTATCTCTCATGTTCTTGCAAGCAAACTCACTTTTGACATGGGTATGGTATAGGAAAATGGGTGATTATTCTCATCCCTATTCTTACTTATAAGCACACATTTTCTCTATCTTTCATGTCCCACTCAAACACCATAAGTCCATAACTACCCAAACAACTTGCCACTACAACCAACATAGCATCTCCAAAAACACCAACCCACAACATCCAAATTACCTTTTCCATAAACCCACAAACTGCACCCCCAAGACCAAAGACCCACGACCCAAACACTCCGATTTAAAATCAAAGTGAAATTAAAACCACCCAACAACAAAATCAAGCAAAATGCTTACATCTAAATTAGATCAAAATAAACATAACCACGTCCCATATCTATCGAAACACCTCAAATGCTCATCAAGATCATACCTTTTCTTAAATTCATATTGAAAATGGAACTTTCGAAATCCGAACAAGGAGAAGAAGGTGTGGAATGGTCCGAAAGGGGTATAAATAAGAAGAGGAGTGGTGGGGGAGGGGTGGGGGAAGTTAGAATAACACAAAAGGGGTGGGGATGTGGTGTGGGAGAGGTGGAGTTGGGTTGGGAGAGCATAAAGAAGCTTGGAAATTTGAGGGGGAAGCCACACTTGAAAGAAATAAAAAGAAAACAATCACGTAAGAGATAGTGACCGGCTAATTCAAAACTAACAGGTCAACCGGTCACTGGGACCAAAATCAGAAAAAATGAGGCAAACTTGGGAATATTCCGTAATAACCCAAACTTGAGAATATTATTGGAAGATGAGGCAAACTTGGGAATATTATGAGCAAATTTTCCTAATAAAAAATGTAGCTAACACATTTAAGATAGTAAGTTAATGAACAAAACCATCGACATATTCTCCACGACATTGTGTAGTCTATGAAAGATTTTAAATTCTATTTTTTAGGACATGATCAACAATAACTTAAGTTCAATTGTAATAATAATAAAATAATAAGTTCAATATAGTTTTATTCGTTCTATTGATTTCTAATAAATTCACTTAGATTTAGTTCTCAATAATTCAATTTTATTCAATTCTAATATGTTCAATTCATTTTATTTCATTTTATTACCTTCAATAATTCTACTACTATTATTGTTGTTATCGGTAGTAGTAAACATTTATTTGTCTATTTATCTCAAATTGCTAGTTTAGTTAATTTTAATAGTTCACATCCCCTTATGTCAATAGTTCAATTCAGTTCAATTCACTTGTTCAAATCGGGTTCATTTAATTTACTAGTTCAATTTAAGTCACATGTTTAGCTTAACTCACAAGCTTACTTAAAGTTACTAGTTTAATTGACCTTACTATTTCACTTCATCTCGCTAGTTCATTCCAGGTTACTAGTTTAGTTAAGCTCGATACTTTGATTGAATTCAATTCACTAGTTTAGACTAACTCACATATATAACCTGACCAACTTTCTAGTTTTGTTCAGTTAAAGTACACTGGTTTAGTTTACCTCGTTGATTTATTTTAGTTCATTGCTTTAGTGTAGTTTATTCAAGTTAAGTTTAGTTTGGTTCTTCGAAAATTTTACTAGAAATTAAAAAGAATAGGATGCCAAACATTGCAAAACTTCCAGTTTAATAAGTTCAACTCAATTTCTAATAATATCGGTTCAATTTTAGTCCAACAAAAGACGATGTCTAACTAGCCTAGAGGCAAACTCGTTGTTACCTTTGTTGTCTACTTTTAGTTAATAGGCAATATACTTTTGGATTCCGACAACAACTATTTCAATTCAATCCAAGTATAATAAGCTAAACGCAAAATTATTAGTTATGTGATAACTGTAACATAGATTTTAGTTGCCGCATAAATTGTCCATAATGTTATTCCATATGAGTCAGCATGGACCCCGAATTTTAGATTAACACTCTAATTTTGTTGTATATGAGTCAAGGTCAAGCTAGCCTTTTTTTTTGTGTATATTAGAGCAACTAATGCCGTGAAGATTATTGTTTTAAAAAAGGGGATAAACTAAGAACACTTAGACTGATCAAAAAAATTGGTTGTGTAAACCCCTTTTCACGAGCCAAGTAAGTCACATATCTAATAATTCAAGCAGGTTGAACCTCCCATCCATAAAAATCATCATTAGGATAGAGCCAAATCGACCAAAGAGGACAAACTAACATCATATATAATAGCCTTTTAGTTTCCCTCCCGCAATCTCAAGAAGAACGAAACAAATCTATTACTCACCTTCTCGTATGAACAAGGTTGCTCGCATGGACAATCAGATATAAAGGTGAGGCCCTCCTATGTGTCGACGAATAAGAATGCAAAACATAATAATTGTTTCACAAACTCCTTACAATTGTGACAGAACGCATAAGTGTCATTCAAAACTTAATATCCATATTTTTCATCCTCAATGGCCGAGTCTAGTGGTTGGAGTATTGTTCCACCAACATGAAGGTACGTTATGGCTCAACACCTAGCAATGGAGTATAGCAATGGAGTAAGAACTCTTCAATTGAAAAGTGTTGTTCCACCAAGCAGGAAGGCGAAGCATGACGTATGAACTGCTTTAAACTGTTAGGCTATATTGACTAACATGGTGTTGTATATGTGGGGCCGAGTGTAGTGCCCGAGGGGGGGGGGGTGTTAACTAAAAAGGTCGTGATGATAACAACGTCTACTGAAACTTGTATAATTTACCCTCGATTTTCAAAATTAATAGCTGATTTCGAAAGAACTTGACTTTCACATAGCCAAAGCATTATTCAGTATTTTCCAAACAAAGTTAGCAGATTAAAGTTCATTCTAACTTAATTCAGATTCATGAGAACTTGTTATATATATTGAACTCCAACCCCCTAATTAATTGTTTTACCATACAACATATAGGGAATTATTATATTGAACGTCACTCCATAATTGAGTATTTCACCAAACTTCGGTCAATTTGCATGAAGAAACGTTATGGTAATTTTGTTATGGTAATTGAAATTTCGTATTGACTATCTCAAACTTCTTGTCTCACTAGCCTCAATTTGGTAGGTATGCACAGCAAATCATTCTCAAATTAGAAAGAAGAACTGAGTTAAAATATCCGAAATGTCATTTCCAAGCTACTCAATTTGGTTAATTCACTTCAAACCTTCAAATGTGCATGGCCATACATATGCAAATATATCAGTTGTGAGCTAGCCTTCTGTGCCTTTTCAAAGACAAAATTTGTCTTGTTTTAGGACGATTCGATGATCCATATCCGCTAGCAACATGAAGACAAAAACAAACAAGATTTAATTAAGAAGACCCAATAACCACAGTACTATTCACTGATAGAGAACAATCATTTGATATCATTATCTTCATAATTAGTCTTTAGTTTCACTGTATGGGACCCTCTTCGACTAATGCAACATTGACATGATTTAAGGGACTGTACACGTTTTTCCTTACAAGCAAAGTGTCATCTCATAGGAGGAATGTCTCCAACTATTTAAACGTTGCAAAAACAGTTGTTTACGTAACATACTGTATTTATGCAACGAAAATAAGGGGAGGGTGGGGGGACTCTTGTCATTTTTGTGAAGCATTCGTAATTTACGAATTAACTTGTCACATGCACAGCAACACAGTAGAAGTTAGAGGCAAAAATACAATATGCAATACGAAGTACTTATGTAGTGTGTACTACTAGCGCTACACAAACATTTAAAGTTAAAACGAATTGCTAGTGCGCTGCCAAGGTCTAGAGGGGGTGGCGTGGTACGTATATTGTACGCAGTATGCATGCCTAAGCTGACCATATGGAAGGTCAGTAGACAGTAGGCGTGGCAGCCAAAACAGGTTGAAAATCTACGCCCCTTTAGTAAATCTGTATGCTTAAAAAACGCCGAGTATATTGCTTGGTATGTTAGAATTTCCATTAAAAGTGGGGCAAAGGTGACGCTAATTAATTGGACTCTTTCGTTCTTATGGAAAGACGACTAAAACCTTTAGAGATCGACAAGTACAACTTCTCATTTTACTGTACGTATATGTATTACTATGCAGTAAAAAGTGAAAACTACTACTACGAATTGAATTAAAACAAGATTCGGGTAAAAAATCAGTGGGTAAAAGGGTAATGGGAGAGGGGGAAAAAAGTGGGGTAAAAATGCAGTGAAGTGGGACCAAATAGGTCCAAATCAGCCCAAAAACAGTACACAAATTGTGTTGATGATGACTGATAAAAACTCCACACATCATATCAGATCATATCAAGTAGAGAAAAATGATGATGGGGGAGTTCAGTTCACCAGCTTTAGCATTCTTTACCTCCCGTATAATAAAAAGTAACTCCCATCTTTTTCATCCCTCGGGAAGGTCACTTGTCTCATCAGCACTCTCCTCTTTCTGACAATTTTCCTTTTCTCTTATTCTCTTCTGTGCTCATAGAGTCATAGGAGACATGCAAATGCAAATATGTAGGAGTGCAGCTGCTCCATTTCACTTCCAATTAATTTCACCAATGTCGCAAATTGGAGTACACATTAATTCTTTAGTGATTTTTTAAAACTTTTTTTATACATTTTTTCTAATATATTGAGAACTAAGAGAATTTTGAGATTTAAACTCGCAATAATTCCTAAATATTTTTTTTAGTACAAATAATTCCTATGTGTATATAAATCCAGTCGTTCGGAAGCCTAAATCCTTTGGAAATGTCTAGATTTAGTGACAATCAATTGACAAGGTTGTACTAAAAGGTTCACTTGTATGCTTAATCGTTATTCTGTTTAACAACATCATTAATGCAAACAAAACCTTTCAAAAATGATATACAACAACCTACTCAAAGACACTTTTCTCTTTAATTAAAACTCATTTGAATTGAATCGAGATAAACTGAAACTTATTGATGTTACAAATCAATTGAGAGAAATTTGAAAAAGACAACCTATCAATGATTTGAAACTTATTAGAAGGAACTGAAGTGACAAATAATATATATGAGTTCAGAAGGCCTAAGTGCCATTAACATGTTAAGGACTCTTGACTTTAAATTGTAACGTCATTTTCTACTATACTCGATCACTGATTTGCATTGAAGTGAAAAAAAGTTGAAACTTATTGAATGAATAAAACTCACTTACCTTCAAAAAAAAAAAAAAAAACTCACTTTAAAAAACTGAAAAAGGTAACCACCTACTAAATGGAAATGAAACTTAGTAAAATATAATACTCTTAAATAACTATGTATAATTCATGCCAGCATAACTCTAGACCTCATCGTCACTGACCAAACAATTACTTTTAATTAATATTAAACAATCTTAAAATATATAGTTATTAATTTTTAATAAGTAGTCATTTTGTTACATTGATAAAAAACAACATAACCAATTTGGTAAGAGTGTTCCCATAAGTTTTTGTTGTACGTGTGAATTTTAAAGATAATAAAGCCTTGAGTTTTAATTTTAAGATAACATGTTGATTTTTATAATTTAATTCAAGTTTGAAAATATCTTATTATATTGATCTCTACCATCTATACTATAAGGCGTTGCATGAACATGAGTATGCCACATAGGTATTATAATTTACCTCATTAATTACACCAATAAGGAGCATGCCAAATAGAGTGTCACATGATCATTAGTTTATATCTTTTTCATAATAAAATATTAAATTGAAATTTAGAGTATGGATCCCTTAGAAAAAAAATTATGACTATAGTAACTAACATTATTAATAATATTTCTTTATTTTTTAAGTGTCATTCAAATATGACTAGAATGATATAATAAAGTACAATTAACTTATACAAAATAATAATTATTTAAAAAAACTATACAAAAAATAGTTTTTCCTTTTACATAAAGACATTTACGATAAATACTCAACCATGTAGAAGCAATCAATGAAAACTAAAGTATGAAAAAATAATTTTTCCTTTTACATAAAAACTTATACGATAGAAACTCAACCATGTAGAAGCAATCAATGAAAACTAAACTATAAATAATCGATTGATTGCAAAATAGAAAACCGTTAAAAAGAAAATTTCGAAAATTCTCGGACATTGCCGTAATAAAAAATAGTTCATATTAAAAATTCATATTTTTATCTTAAAAGTTATATATATATATATATAACCATAAACACGTTATAGTTAGGGCCTGTTCTCTACACCGTTTTTCTGTATTTTTTGTTTTTTTTGTTTTATTTTATTTTTTCTGAAATTTGTGTATTTTTTTGAACTTTTCTGAACTTTTCTGTTTTTTAAAGAACTTTATGTATTTTTCTGTTTTTTTATGTACTTTTTTTATTTATGTTATATCTTTATATTTTCTAAACTAATAACATTTAATTGTTATCATAATTGAATCAATAAAATAATTTATTATTTGTAAATACTAATAAATAGTGATAATTTAATTTAGTGAGTAACAAAAGAACAATAACAACAACAACAACAACAACAACAATAATACTAATAGTAATAATAATGGTCTACTTTCATTAAATTTTTTTTTTTTAAGTGTCACTTTGCCACGTTTTAAATAATAAAATCTATATATTTTTTTAAGAACTAGAAATGTAGATGAAAATTTTGTAGGAGAACGTTTACTTTCATGATAAAATAGATCGAATTAAATTAGTTTCTTTATAATAAATATGACTATTTTAAGTCAATTTATGACTAAGTGAAATCTAGGGTGTTTATATGTTGCAGTTAATAACGCTATTAACGAGGTTACAAATACTAACCTATTGAGTATTCCTAGTGAGATCGCCACCCCCAAACTCATGAAGAATTTGGCAAATACATATTTCACGCAGGAAACTTATACAATAAAGTCTGTATTCTCTTTATCTCCACGTCAAATGGCTTTGTGGAAGTCTCAACAGGGAGATCACACGTCTGATTGGCTTCGTGTATTACCGATTTCAGGTCTGGGGCAAACAATGAATGCTAGGACTTACCATTGTGTGCTATGCTACCGTGTTTCCTTATTTTCGAAGTCTCGGCCTTGTTATACTTGTTATAGGGTTTTTACTGGATATATATATGCAGATCACGCGGTGTCAAGCGCTGGTGTTGTGGGTATTAAACATCGATATAATCTCGTCCGTGACACCCTCTTAGATGTCTGCTTTCGGTTTGGGATATCTGCTGGTAAGGAGGTTGATATTGGATTGTGTGGTGGGCATGACAACCGACTCCGTCCTGCGGACTTGTTACTTTACTCTTGGGCTGGGGGGATGGATATTTGTGTAAATCTCACAGGTTAATCCCCTCTTACACAATCTAGGATGAATGACTTCGTTGATGGACATGTGGTTATATATGCTGAACAGAAGAAACGCGCCAAGTATCGTGCTAAATGTGAGGCTGTTTGATATGAGCTCCTCCTTTCTCCTTTTCTTCTTTAGAGGAATTGGATAAGGATGTTGTTGGGTGCTGAAACGGATCCGAAAGTCATCCATGGCTCAAAATGTTGGTGCCCGTGCTGCTGCGTATATATTTACTAGGATTAGCACTCCTATAGCTAGAGGGGTGGGAGCCCAGTTAGAGGGGAGCCGAGACACAATCTGGGCTCCCACTCCTCTAACTATAACAAAGCTAATCCTAGTAAATATATAAGTAACAACACGAGCACCAACATCTTGAGCCATGAAGAAGTTCCGAATAACAATTACAATTACAATAACAATAACAATAACATTAAAAACAATTTTATGAATTTTTCTGAACTTTTTGTATTTTTCTCTATTTTCATAAACTTTTTTGAAAATAAAATAAAAAACAGTCTAAAGAACATGTCTTTAGACCATTTCATACAACCAAAGTCCATAAACACGTTTTAGTTAGATAATCGATAAACAAACATGGATTGATCATGATGAATCATGATCTGTGTATAAGTTCTTGGCAATTCATCAGCCGGCCGACCATTGCTTTCCAGTTTCCACATAGTTGAGTACTACATTTTATTATATTTCTGCCTTTCCTAACTCAGCTGGACTAGTGGAGCCTGGAGACACCATTTTATTTGGCGGGCATTCGCATGTGGTCTCAAGTCTCAACAAAAAAGAACCTGCCACGAGCCCACGCAATCGATTATGGTGTATAAATGCTTTATAATCACTTTGCAGCTAATCGACATGCAACACAACATTATACTTTCTGGCTGTTGTTAATTCACTTGTAAATCAATAATAACGCAAGTAAAAATAGAGAGGATACTACAGTACATTATTACTAGTCTACTACGTGAAAGAGGCACAGTATGAAGGGGAGTGGGGTTCACCATGTGATAGTGCCAGTAACTGTTATAAGTAATCGATGTACTCCGTAAGTTTTATTTTCAAGTGGTTGGCTTTATAGGTTGATTGGTTGTTATAACTAGAGTCCTGCTTCAGTGTAAGGGTGCTGTCCTATGCAATTATGCATGCATGCTATGCTATTTACATTCTTTAAACTGACCTTTCTATCTTATGGAAGTTATGGGCAAAGTTTCGTTACCTTGCAAACTGGTCAATTTTGGTTTTAGAACAATAGAACCCAAGATATAATCGAGCGGGTGAAGTAGAAACACATGAGAAATATTCTTTTACCTTTCAAAAGGGTCAGATACGGATTATGACATTGACGTAATCTTTGGTTGGACTTTTATACGGCCACATTTCTTCTGGGTTGTACACTTGGATACCAAATATTTGTGCGGTGAGATGTGGCTCCAAGGCTATACAATTATCAAATTATGTGAGGGATAAAGCATAAAGCATGTGAGTAGACCGACTACAAAATTGTCGTAGCTAATTAATTAGTTTATTTCACCTTTGATTTATTAAAAGGAGCAAATCTAAAGTACTGTATCAATTTAATTATCAATAACTACACTATTGTAATAGTCTTTGTAGCTATTACTTAGGTAAAACAAGCATAATTATGATTTGTACAAATATACCGAGAAAGCTTAAAATTCTAATAGCATGGACATGAGTACATGACCTATGATGTGAAGTCTCATTGATTTACTTGATTGTTGTATGAGACTTGTATTATTAAAATTCAAAGCCTCAAATATGTTGTTAGTTGGTGATTCTGTTTTCGAATTGAAATAAATGAAACTCCAATTCTATACAAAAGTGAAAGGTTGACATATTTTTTGGGGTAACTGAGTCATCTCTTATCTGTTAAAATAGATATTGTAATTCTCCTTGGCGTACATCAAAATAACAAGTATCCGCAATCTTGAGTATTTGAGTATGTATTTTAGACTTTTATAGTAGTAGCAACTAGCAAACAAGTACTCCAAAAGATCAGTAATGTAGCTTTCAGAAAAAAAAAAAGATCAGTGTGTAGAGAAGCGAAGTAAAAGGGGCCCAAGAGTCACATGCGATGCGTGTTTGTATGATGATGGATGAATGTGCCCTTCAGCAACCATAAACATTCGTTCACCTATCACGTGCCCCATTTAATGAGAATAATTAAGGCCTTATGGTCCCCAAGTTTATCTCCACACTCAAATTAACCAAAGAACATACGCATAAAAAATTGATCATAGTATTAACTATAGAACATGTGAACTGTGATTAGAGAAGAGAAAGAATGGTAGATTGACCATTATTTAACAATTTGTAGTGCAACAGGTTTAATAGTTTTTGCAGGAGGGAGCAGCCGTCAGACAACATATTACCGCACCCATATTGTAATGACTTCTTCCTTCGAAGAGTACGGTATGCCATTTAAAATACAAAATCAATCATAGGACAATTATACGATGTTTGCTCTTGGTTATGGTAACTATGTTCCATTCTAAATAATAAACACTCCTTTAAGAAACACATAGTAACAAAACAGTGAAAAAAGAAGCGTCTCTGCGCTAACTTTTTTTCACATTTTTTATTTGCGCTTCTACTTAAGGTAGCCAATCTATAACGAAGCTCACCTTTGCAAACTGAATAGGCGAAGGATAAGTGTGTTTCTAAATGGCGTCATGACTCATGACAGTAATACAATAATTACAAGGGAATAAAAAGAGCTTTAAGCCTTGGACCTAATATTTATAATATCTTAGTATTTTTCACTAAACCCAAGACTTATTGAGTTACTAAATTAGCTTAGTTTTTGCCCTTTTCATCGAGATAAGTATATTTGTTACGTCTCACTCATTTTGCTCCATTTGCTTAAAAAAACAAAAAAGGATTTCGAAAGGCAAGATGTGTGAGTGAGGTGGTTGACATGTTCAAATGTTGACGGAGTGAACATCGAAAAGAAATGACAATATTATAATTTTCGAGAGGAATAGCTTACCAAAAAAAGTAAATGAAAGAAAATAAACAAAACACCTTAAAATGGAATAAGGAGCAAAATTGGTGAAATGGAGAGAATAACTTTTCCTATTATTCTTGTATTCATACAATCACAGTAATGATTAATAAGAAGGTTTTTTTTGGTAAACATGATTTATGAGAAGTTTATTTACTAACCTCCTCTTATCACTCTACAATTGTGTATTGGTACAATAAGTCAATAATAATAATAAAATTTATTTACTAACTTGTTCTCTTTTGTCCACGTAATCCACCAAGTTTAGAGTGTAATAAAAGATATATAAGATATATATACACTTATTAATGGTCAAAATATCACATCATTGCGCGTGAAAAAAACAAAAGATGCAAATCTATCAGGGACATACAAAGTAGTAAAGTGTGACTAGTTACTTACTTATACACTGTTACACACATATACACCCAAAAAAAATGTCCAACCTAGTTTATTCAATCACATCGCCGTCACTTCATTTTACACAAAAACAAACAACATCTACATCCTTTTATTTTTTTCCTTTTTAGTTCGAGATCAAAACAAATATATTTTTTTTTGTTCTGAATTGAGCGCACAAAGTCGTAGATAAGAATCAAACTCTCCAACCTCATGATTGGGGTAGGATGGCTCCAAACCTCCAACCACTTGACTAGTTTTATTCTTAGATCCAAGCAAATATGCAAATGCTTAATTCCACTCTTCTTTACGTGGAGGCGTGGAGCATAATGTTAAAGGGTTGCCATATCGTAAGTTCGCAGAGAGAATCAGAGAAGAGTAGAATTATGGCAATATTTGCATATGGCAATAAGGCATTTTGGATCAAAGCAGTACAAGTATTGATACATCGTTATGGATTAGAATCCCGCATAGAAGGTTTGCCTACACTTTGGACAAAAAAAGAGTTAACGGCGCTTCCATAATGCTTGCGTAAGACTTAACAAGCGACATTTAGTAATGGATTCATGGTCACTCCCTCACCTGATTTCACTCTCAGAAAGTCACAATGCAAGAAAGTATTATACGGAGTCCCAAGTAAATGATTCCCTCTCAGGAGAAATAAAGAACAATAAAAATTGGCACAGAATGATCTGTTGGCAAAGATAGTAAACATGATATATATGCAGGCTGCAGAACAGTGTGATCAACGGGGATCTGGATCCCCTATTGTGTTGTGCACCCTATGCAAAGTCACAGGAGGACCCTCTTGCTACTCTTTTCATAAGGTTTGTGCACAGGCCGACACTGCATGTCAGATGATCCTCTCTCGATAGAAGGCACCACGAGAAAAAATCGTAAACTTACAAACCCTCAAAAGGGGTAACAAAGTTTAACAGTTAATGAAATAACCTGAGATGAGGCTTCCACACAGCCTTAACCTCCAAAAGAGAAGGTTGTTCTAGCATATTGGAAGAATCATCATGATTAGCCGAAGCCTTACAGGCTGTGCAAGGGTCAATTCTGTATAGATCACTCTATGCCAATAGGTCTTATGTGTACAAATATCTACATAACCTTGACTAAAGCAAAAATTTTACAAATATAAACTCTAGCAGGTTAGCAGTTTTTCATCATCTTTTGATTTACATACAAAGGGCTCAGTTGCTTTTCCTACACGTACATGTCTTATAAATGCAGAATTATGCATCCCGTATAGCTCAGACTTCTGCTAACATTGGTGCCATGTCAGAACTTTTAACGCTGCCCCGATGATACTATGAACATCAGCAATCAATCGAACATGAAGATTTTCAGAGGTACAACTTCTATAAAAGAAACAGGCAAACCTATAATTTCAAGTTCGCACTGGCATTCATTTCTGATGTGAGCTCTTTCTTGTGTTTACTGGAACCATGGAGCTGCAGTAGAAGAGAGTTGGTGACAACAAAAATTGAACTCAAAGCCATGAGACCACCTGTCGAAAAACGAAATGAAAGGATTAACTCGGTAATGCTGCTTTGGGGAGACAGGTACCTAACAGGCCACTTGGGACATCCGATAAGAATAGAAAAGTAACTCAGTAGCTGACATGTTCTCATGAAGTGCAGTTCACAACGTTCAACAAAACACCAAATGCGAAAGAAAGTGAGAGTCGACATCACAGATGAGTAAGATTTTCCTTATGTTTAATCTATTCATAGATTTTTATTGCCAGAAGTTAGCCCACCCAAGTACCCAGTCCCATCAACAAGTTTGATATCATACATAAATGTCCAAAAATGGAGTATGAATAATTTCACCATTCTCTAATGGTACAGCACCGTTTAGATTTGTACAAGCAGGTACATAAGTTCATAATTAACAGAAGGGAGGAGAACAGACGACCGACAAAAATTGCTATTGCGTACTCCCTCCATCCCATTAGATAGTTTACGTTTGGTTTGAATATGTGAGAGGTATTCAAACCAAACATAAACTAATGGGACAGAGGGAATACAATCTTTGCTCGAACACATGCAAAAAACTCTCTTTTCTGTAGCATTCTCTGGAGAGGGGGTGGGGCGTATGCATTTTCTCCACCTAGTTACTCGTTGCAAATTCTTGTTTTTAAGTCATGCTGATAACGGAGTAAATGTGATTTTATACCTGATATAGAAGGAGTCATAGCAAAATCATATTGGGGAAGCAGTAAACCAGCAGCTATTGGGATTGCAACAACATTATAGGCTACTGCCCACAATAAATTCTGATGTACTTTTCCCATTGTTGCACGTGCGAGATCAACAGCATCTACCACCTGCCAAGATTGAGGATCATTAAGAATGGAAATGATACCTTTTTTTTTCCATGTAGACCAAATATGAGATACTGAGACTTGAGTGAGGTGGAAAAATATATGCAATATGTTATAATCCTTTGATTTTCCACCCATCCAAGAAGAAAAGAGGGGGGGGGGGTGCACACTTAGTGGGTTCCTATCCCTTAAAACCACTTTCTTTCGGACAAGCTCTACTTGGCAAGTTGGCATAGTTCAAGCTACAAACAGAACTTGACAGAACTCTATTGGGGAGAATATCTAAGTAGATGATGCTCATTGCTATCCTACAAAAGTAGGGTGGGAGGCACGAGATGAAATTGAGAGATGATGAACGGAAAAGAAAACAAAGAGAAAGGGTTAATTGTAAAATTGTTGTGAAGAAGTAATAATAGGCACACTATTCTGCAGTCTCTCAATATTCAGGGGAATGCATTTGAAACATTCAGGTCATGGAGCAGAACAGACAGAGGATACTTCTTGTCTTGAAGTTCTTTGTAGAAGAAGATACCTGCGAAAGTCTATTACCGAGAAGTACAATAGAAGCAGCATCAGATGCAGCATTTTGTTGCATCTCAGTTCTCAAAGCAATTCCAACATCTGCAAGGGCCAAAGAAGGCGCATCGTTTATCCCATCACCAACCTACAAGAAATTGATGCTTAGAGTAGAAGGATAAACAGAAACAAGTACCATAAAGACAATACATCCAAGAACTTTCCCCATGGAAGTTGGAACTCAAGATGAGTTGTATAATGCAAATAACAACAACCTAACTCAAATAAGTTTCTTATGAACCTATTTTAAAGTTATAGCTGACAAAAAATGCACAAGTACAAACAATAGCAAATAAATGAATTGTCATCAGATAACACTGACAGCAAACACGGAGGTTGTAGGGTACCATTGCAATACGACGTCCGGAAGCTTGCACATTTGATATAAACTGAGATTTTCGATGTGGAGTCATGGATGCTTGTACAAATTCACTATTTATCCCAACAACCTTTGCGACACTTGCTACTGCTTCTTCCTTGTCACCTGATATGAGGACAGTTTTGATTCCCCATTTTTTGAGCCTTTAAAAAAAGAGGGAAAGAAAATTTAGTACAATAATAAGAGTTCAACTCATAACAATTCATAGAGAGAACATCAGGCAAAACAGTACCATATGAGGAGCAAGAGAACAACTTTTATCAAGGGAAGAATTAACAGCATAAAAATGGCAGTTTTCTTGAACTGATTATGCTGAAGCAGCAAGAATATATGTTCTCTAATTAGGACTATGCAAACAAAAAGGGAGAATGTGCTGCTCAATCATGCAAAAGAAAGTTTGTGCTAGCCTTAAGGAAAATAACTTAAAAATTATACATCAATAAATATATACTGAGATTCAGGAATATTGACATAAATGTTGAGTGATTATATATGAAAGCCTGCGAATAAGCCAACAAACAGCCATCTATTTTAATATCACTCCAGTGAACCACATACCATTGTCTAGTTCAAAACTGACACCCATTCTATATGCATCGCATGCATCATTTGCGCATGAATGAACATTAGAAACTTATTTTTAAGGAAAAAATAAGTACCTTTCGATGGTAGCCTCAGCATCACGCCTCAATGTATCAGAGATTGCTATAGCACCGATGACACCCTCTCCTTCCCGTCCAACATACACTATGGTTTCTGATTTATCTAATGATGAAGTTGGTATATCTGGCTCATGCATCAAAGAATGCATCAAATTTGTTATGTCAGATTGGTTTTTCTTTCTTTCAAAGCGTTCACAAACCCATTCCAAAGCACCTACTGCTACCAAACGCCCATCTATTTCAGCCAAAGAACCAAAACCTGGCTCTGTTAATTGTCCGCTTGTAAGTGGAATCTTCAAACAACATGACTCTGCTTTACTCAAAATAGCCTTTGCAAGTGGGTGTGATGTTGTTTTCTCAACAGCGGCTGCAAGCTGGAGAATTTCTGAACTATCATAACTCATAGAAGCCACAGCGGTTACAGTAGGTTTTCCTTCTGTGAGAGTTCCTGTCTGAACATATGCGTAAGACAGGAATAGCAGATTGATTTTCCTAAAAATTCTAAAAGAAACTGATATTATAACAGCTCAAATGAGTTATACATATTCAGCAACAGCACCTTGTCAAAAGCCATATAGTCTACGCCAGCCAGGCGTTCCAACACATCTCCTCCTCTTAGAAGAAGCCCTTGTCTAGCCCCTGATAGTTGAGAAAATGCAATTGCCAGAGAATTAATTTTTGCTATATTGCTTATATACAATGTTGAAAACTTATGTAGAATGTGAATAACACAGAAAGATCTGACTCTAATAGAAGAGAAATCATTTAATACAAAAAGCACACAGTTAGGTGCAGTACCAAGAGAAGTGCCAACTAGGATTGCTGTGGGTGTGGCAAGGCCCAATGCACAGGGGCAGGAGACTACCTGAGAGAGTCAGAGTGAGAGATAGATAAAGAAGAAGCTTTCCCAAGATATGATAACTTTTGTTCAAAATAGTGTCTGAATTCTTATTTGAATTTGAACAAACATGCTTTCATCTATGTCAAAATCCACATTAAAAAAAAAATGTACTGATATGACAAACTCTTCAAGAGGTCAGATAACCAAGTATGATGACAATTTAGATCATTAGATGAATTAGAGAACACGAAAAAGTAAAAAGGGAGATTGATAGAAGTTACTGAGAAGAATTATTTTAATGAAAGAAAGTCTCAAAAAGCTACAGTACAATTTTCATTTAATTGTTTAACTTTCACTACAAATTGTCCCAACTCTTCATATTAATGGACCAAAAGAACCATATCTAAACTCACTATTGGAGTAGTGGCAATTGGCAAACAAAAAATCTATAGTAAATGATGCAAGGAACAATAACCCTTGCGGATATTATAAGAAATGTATGGAAAAATTGATTGTCATCCTACCAAATTATCTTTTCAAACACACACAAAATATTTAGCCAAAATAGCTTATTTAGCATGCCGTAAGTTATCAACTATAACTTGATCCTCCATGTTCCAATACAGAACATCAAGCGAGTTGAAGATAATAAAGAAAACAAAGAGCAAGCATATAACTTTCTAGTATACGCGAAATCAGGAGATAAATCCAACTACATCAACTGTAGCACAGAGAAGCGACAGTTGTGCGATGAACATAATATGTTAAGCATAGGTCAGCCATGTTATTACTCACCAATACATCCACAGCGAGCTTCAAACTTAAGATCAGAGGACTACCCTCAGGACCAGCAATATCATTAAGCAAAACATCAGGGAAGATTTTTGTCCCAAGAGAGGACCTAGAAACATAAACAAGTAGTCAAAGACGAGTCGAGTTACTTTTGGACAGAATATTATCATCTTGTCATTTAAATTCATGCTGTACATGGAAGAAAATATATCATATATGTTACTATAAGCTATGTTAATCAGAAACAGCACTCAGTGAGCATCATGTTAATGGTTGGATCTGAATTGAGGCCAAGACACTGACTCTGGTGGAGAGCAAAATACTGGAAACTTTTTAGTACATGACTTACACTGAACCTTGTGAATAAAGATCGTGGTATACAACATCAAAATTTCATGGAATATGAACTTTTAAGGGGATGTTATTCAACTTTGCTTTGTACCTAGTAAGCTGA
The DNA here is from genome assembly GCA_901111285.1 of Corrigiola litoralis. Taxonomy (NCBI): domain Eukaryota; kingdom Viridiplantae; phylum Streptophyta; class Magnoliopsida; order Caryophyllales; family Caryophyllaceae; genus Corrigiola; species Corrigiola litoralis. The sequence continues at coordinate 12,587 of CAAKMY010073538.1, read as the reverse complement.
AAACCACAGGGCATTCTATTTATTAGTTCCCTAATCAAGCCCCACACTGCCAGCCCAAGCATCAGTGTCACAAGAATCCAATAGAAAAAACATATTAATCTACAAATGAAGGCTTTAGAATATACCAAAAGGCAAATGTCCCCAGAGACAAAGTCATCACACTGTAGACAAATGGCCCAGCGATTGAATCTGCAAGTCTCTGAATTGGTGCTTCATTGCTTTGGGCATCTTCAACCTGAAAATACGAAGCTAACTTATGTCTGATACAGAATCTTAGCATTCTAAACTAAATTATGAATAGAAACTGGTTGAACGGTTGTTTCTGCAGTCCCATTGGGATCCCAACTTGCAACCTATATTTTAGTATTTAATTGACGAGTCAGGTAAGCATCAAAGTACAGATTAGGATGGGCATCTAAATGTTACTATGAATAAGAAGGCCGTTGGGCACTGTTAAAGGGAACATGGACAAATGAAACAAAACAAGATAGCAGTGATAAAGGTCCATTTCACTGTAGACTTACCTGACAGTGGGGTCATATGTATATTCAACAGTTGGACGAATAATGTGAAAAAAAGTGAAGTTTATATGGTTTCGGATTTGATGTAATATTATACGATTTTGAAGCTCTAAGCTTCAACTTTCAGACGTTTTAAGGGGGAAACACCACCTCTTCTTTGTAGACCACATGTGTAAAATTGGGGTTGCAAACAAGACACTTACTAACCATGTGAATAATCTTGGATATCGTAGAATTGGAGCCAGTGGAGCTAGCTTCTATCCTCAATGGACCATCCTGGAAACAAAAATAAATAAAAATAATAATTCAGTATTTGCCCTAATGAATCAATGTCATAACGTGCTCCAAGATATACATGTTTACATATGGACAGTCTAGTACTTAATTAAGCTTTCTGAGAGCTTAACTATCTTTTATTTCTGGAAATTTAACAAAATGAGCCCTATGTTATTTAGCAAAGAACTTAATGGTCGACATAAGGCTGGATTTATGTAGTCTTTCCATCACAGTTTAATTTATTGAAGAAAATGAAGAACAGAAAGTCCTAGAACAACCACAAGAGAGAGGTGTACCTTCTGCATAGAGCCCTACTAGTTATGTTTAATTACTTGGCAATGTAGTATGAAGTAATCTTAGACGCAACTCAAGCCAGTAAAATATGAACATCAGAATATGCCAAAACTATACATCACATGAATTACATGGATCAGTTCCCTAAAACGAATCTGATGTTCCCACAGAGGCACTAATGTAATACACTGCATCACCAAACATCAACAACAATTGATATCCAACTCGTTCAACGACTTGATGGCCAATGGAGTTTCTTCAATGGTTTTGCTACAATGAGGATACCACTTGCTGCCTTACCAGCTCAGCATCTTTTACGAAAGAGCTATGAGTTTACAATAGTTTCGGGATTGCCCTAGTTTCAAGCATCCATACTGCAGCTATTTCAGTTGATTCCATCCGTTTATTCTTGTTCATTGAAACACACACTATCCCACATTTGTTCAGCTTTGGTAGTAAGTACTAGAATAAAAGTCTCCTTGTTTGCTCTATACAACATGTATTCACTCAGATAAATATATCCTTCACATATCAACGATATGTACATATTAATCAAGCACAACGTAATATTCAGATTAACCAAACATAGTGCACATGTTCACCAACCACAATTTATATATTCACCCATCATATCCATCTGGTTTTATGCAGATGGTGAATAATACAGTTTACGGAACATGTAGCACCTTCCTACTTAGTCTAGGTGGGACCTCATCATGGTGATGATATTATAAGAAAATATTCAGGAGATAGATACACCTGTGCATGCTTTAGGGATATGAATTTGCTCTATCAGTATGGCTATTTTGGACAGTTCATGGCCTATAGTCTATAGCACCAAGTCTTTGACTGGTACCATATAATCCTCATCCAGCAGAAAGGGAAACAGGTCACCCAGGTTGCAAGACAAACTGCACCTTTCTTTTTTATTTTCTTTCTGTTGGGGGAGAGGGCAGAAGGTGCAGAGATTAATGTCACTACTTGGAATGTGCAATGTTCTTGAAAATTCACATTGAAATTAGAAGTACTCAAAATTACTGATTCAGAAAACTGAATAGTTGCAGATATGCATACCCAATTTATAGTTCCAGCTGAAACAAGTAGCCCTTCCTCCTTGAAGACAGGAAGAGATTCCCCAGTAAGCATGGATTCGTCCACAACACTTCTTCCAGCAACAACCTTGCCCTGCATTGCATTGAATATATAGATAAAGCTCATTATGCATGTTATCGCTTAATGTTTTCAGTAACACATTTACACTGCTTAAACACTAAAAAAACACTAGGTGAAAGCAACAGCAAAATACATCTAAGATATAACGCAGGCAGCAACTGCAATTTGCTTACATCGACAGGTATGGTTTCCCCAGGTAAAACCAACACAGTATCACCAACTCGAATGTCGTCAGTGGGGACTTCAATGCATATAGCGTCAGGCGAAAGTACTGCCCTAGCAGAAGAATCGCTATCTGAGGAAGTCATGACAAGGCGTGCTTGAGTAGATACCAATGACTGCAAAGGCACAATAATAATTCCTCAAATTCTTTTGCTGCTAAAACAAATAGTGAATTCACGGAACTCAAAATGCCACTTGAGCACACATTAGTTAAAAATTCAGTCAGGTAATGATCTAAGCAAAGACCCCAAAAACCGCAAACTCAAACCAAACTATGCCATCAACGAAGAGTTAGCAAACAAGTTCCTTTATAGGGTCTTCCTGATATCATATGTCATCGAATATCACATCAGCAACCCAAATTTTGGCTGCAATGCAGCTTTACATTATAGCACATTACTTCTCAACCCATCTCGAAGACTTTAAAGCAAAAGAGGCTAATCCTCAAGTCTGTCATCTAAGAGAAAAAATAAAATAGCTGATACCATTGCAAAATCTCAAAATAACTGATGTTACTATTCTAATGAACACATATTAGAAACTGCCCTGTTTCTGCTCTGTTTCAACTACTCCCCAAAGAGATAAGCTGCAGTGAACATAACTTCTCAAAAGAGATAGGCAGTCCCAACAAGCCCAAAAAGGAGAAAACATATAGAAGAAAAGAAAACTATTCACTGTATAATAGCATAAATTTCATAATGCACTATTAAGTCATGATGTAGTAGAACTTCCAAGGAATGTGGAGCATATAAACTTACTAAAAGTTCATTCATGTCACTAGAGGCCTTGATCCTTGCTCTCTCCTCAAGAGAACGTCCGAGAAGCACAAAACCGAGAAGCATGACCTGCATGCTAAAAGCCGATATACTTATATGAAATTTGCATGATGGTTCCAGTTTCTAATTCAAAAAAAAAAAAGAAAGGATAAATTTAAAAGAAAATCTGGCTAAGGGGGATGGGAATACAAGAGGTTTAAATAACAGATCATATAGAGTAACATTCGCGATACCAACTGAAAATGAGAAAGTATTTTGAAGACAACTGTGGGCACTTAATCCTTTAAACATTATTCCCTTTTCACTTGGGTAAACGAGTGGGCGGGAGACTGGGAACATACAACGTAACAAAATCTTCTAGTATGAATTTTACATCCAAAGATATAACCTTACAGATTTAGCAGCATTCTCATTAAGGATTACACAACATTGAAAAAGGGTAACCTAATATACATAGAAAAAGGCATTCAAAAAAGCCAGCGGAGAAGGGGTGATAACTAGCAACTTCTTACCAATAAGATTGGTGACCCGTTTACAGCATAAGTAAGCACACCGTTCACACAACCCATGTATTAATAGCATACTCCGATTTCAGATTCATTTTATCACGTTTATGTTCAACTAGTGGAATTGTATTCCCAGCATGAAGACGATATATCACAGTTACTTGGCCACTATGTTGTAGAGGATAGCAACAACTCAATTGAGTTTTAGAAGTGATATTACAGTGGATAAGGTAACCAAACTCCCGGGAAAGGAAGAGGAATATTATATGTCTCTAGCCTGTTTATAAATAAGAGAACTCAAACTTTTCTCTTCTTTTTTTTTTTTTTTTTTGGCTCAGGGGAAGCGGGTGGTGTGTGTGTGTGTGGGGGGGGGGGGTGATATGGTCAAATTCGATGACCTGATATGATCGACTTTGAATATCCTGACATTCAAATCATCACAGATCTGAAAGTAAAGGGAAAATTGCATCAATGCATTTGGAAGTCAATAGCTCACCGGCTCATCAAAGAATGACGCATTCCACTCAAGTTCCGGGTTGACAAGTGAGACCTGTGAAGGGAGAGTTGATTAGTAGGAAAGCTTAGGCCAAGATGCCAGGTTAATGATCCAAATTTAATGCACAAAATGGCATGCGTTTGATCGTCATGAGCTAACTGAACATTCTCAATGTCATAGAATAGGACTTACAGCACTTAAGATAAATGCAGCAACAGATCCAAATCCCACAAGAGAATTCATGTTTGGGGATCTTTTCACAAATGCCCTCAGACCATCATAAAGGATATCTGCAGAAAAATGATGCAACATTAATTTGCAATTCATGACCAGGGGACAGTCATGTTCTATATAGAAGAATCTTGCAAGTTAAAACACATTTCTGAAGATTAGAAGTCAAGAATTTGAGAATACGAAAATCATTAAAGTGTCCTCTCTAAAATGATAGTAATGTCAAGCCGATGTGATGAACAACACAAAGGTGCATCATTTCATCTAATGTGACATAACAGCGTCATACAGTGGATTAAGATAAAGAGGGCAAGGTAGGGGTAAAAATGAGTGCTGCAAATTAGTTTAACTTCTGAGGGTCAATGATGCTGCCACTAGAACAGGCAAAAAACAGAGAATCTTATGTCCAATTACGAAGTTCACAAATTTACACATAAATCCAGCCTGTAAGTTATAGAGAACCCAAGAGCTATCTCAATGTATAGATACACCTTAAGAATCCCAAATAGCAACTATTGATCCATGAAAGTTCCTGATAGCATGCAACAGATACAGGTGCCAGAAACAACTAAACAAGGCTATTAGCATGATCTTTTCCATGTCTGGGTTATATTGAACCCTCAGGGCCAGAATTTTGCCTCATATGCACACATTGTACTTTCTTCAGTTATAGATGTTTATACATTCATATAATTGATTTTCAGAAGCATCATCATGGTCAAGAAGGGAATACTATGACTAAATTTTCAGACTAGTCTCAGAAGCTGAAAGTCCTCGAAGTTTCTGAAGTAATAAGTAGTCTTCTTCATAGCACAAAATAGAATTGACATGCAAGATTGCAAGCTTTTTACAAGGACATGAACTCTACTACAAAGACCCGCCAGCATATCTCACCAATTGCCTTTCAGAACATTGGGGTGAGGGGGGCTCTGTGGCAGAAGAAGCCAGTGAAGAATCCTTTAGGACTACGATCTATTTTACATGCTTTTACCCTATTGCAACATAAAGGCTTTACTCAAAGCTAGCAACTCAATTACCTTGTGTACACCCTCAAAACTACTAAGACACTCTTCTTCATTCTCTACTGCTACGAGAAACTAGTTCACCTTCAGATACACAGTTGTATATCCCTGGAGACTTCTGTCATGAAAAAAATGGTGCGCTCTATGTGACACAAAAATACAAAAAAACAAATCACGCAAGTGTTGCCCATCAAAAACTTGGATCACTCTCCTGACTTCAGCAGATGAGATGCTTACAACACATGAGATCCCTAACCATCAAGGTTTGTGAATAGTTGCTGTAGACTCACACATCCCACGTGAAATTTTGCACCAGAACTTCCTATAAAACTGAGATTCACATTCACGTAGTGCCTCCCACCTTACTTGTATAATCCTCAAGGTGTAAAGCAGAGGTGAAAACAATTTTGACCCTGAGAAGCTATGAAGAGCAGATTGGGAAAATGAGTATAACCCATCTGGAGCTGAAATCACTTTGTACAAGATGCTTACTTGGGTACCACAACGTCAAGGCTTTTAGAGTAGCATAATATCGAGAGACTTGAGAAAACATAATCATGTCAGAAGCTCAATGATGACATGTGTCAATTGCCTTAAACCCAGGTAACAAACTACCAATAGCTATAAACATCTCCAGTCAAAAACTCGAAAGACGTCTAGATTCAGAGTTCTGACATCTCATAAACTTTTACCTTTTCAAAAAGCCAGAAAGTATATACAATCTGCATATTGTTGGAAGGACATGAAGACCATATTACCTATGATATTTGCTGACCGATTTTTCCACACTACAGAATCTTTACAATTACTAGTAAGGATTAACATAGGTAAATCGAGAACCATACCTCTTCCAGGTCCCAGTAGAGCTCCCAAAGCTATAGCAGCTTTAACATACGAATTATGAAGCACATCCCAGATTCCTCCTGCACCAAACAAACAAGTGGGTAACGCCAATACAGTAGCCACACCAGCAGAAAATTACCCTGTTAAGTTTGAGAAATGCCACATCAAAATATGTCCACTGGTCAATCATATACAACCCCCTTGATATAATAATTATTAATTTGGGTAAACAACTCAGTGACTTAAGTTGGCGCTTCCATGACTACACAATATTCTCTTAATTTTAGCGACTATAAACGTTGCAACGAGTGAATATTGCTAACAGCTTGAGTTTAGCTTCACACTGGTAAGAACTATTTAACAATCTCCTAAGACCATCCATTACAACATTACATGATTAGCTCGGAAGCATATCGATACTAAATAATACGTTCCATATTCAGTCATGTTCTTTCATACAGGGGCGGAACCAAAACTAAAGAATGAAGACAACGATTCTATTACTTTTGCTATAATATTATATTTTCTACCATTTTCTACCGAATTTCTTCCAAATTTTATAAACTTGGGGCTACTAGTTGTATCCACCCCTGCTTCCATATATCGATCCCTAGTTCAAAAAGTCTTATCCATGATTTGCTTGGTGATCACATGACTACACAAAAACCTCTTAAAAGCATTAAACCCAATTTTCCTTTGTAAGCTATAATCTCTTAATTTTACCAACTAGAAACATCCGATTCCGTACTCATAACCACTTAGCTTAAGTTTCTATTACATCGGCTTAGGAGCTTAGGGTGTGTTCGGCAAAACTAACTCGTTCAGTATCGAAACAAAACAACAATTGCTAGCAAAATAAACGAACATTATTATTTAAGATAATGTAAATACACTTAATTAAGAAACATCATATGTATATTTAAGATAATATAAATTCACTTAATTAGGAATTATACCATGAGCAAAATGAATGCCAAGGGAATGCATAATATGGCCAGCATGAGAGCCACAACATAGACCAACCAAGGCCCAAGCCAAAACAACGCGATTGCGACTCTCCACAACCGCCACCTTCTTCCTCTCCACCACCTCCTTCCACTTCCTCACGCGCTCCCCCACTCCACCCCCAACAACCCTCCGCCTCGCCTCATACCCGCACTCCGTCAACCTCGCCGCCAACTCCCCCGCCACCTCCTCCCCCACTCCCCCCACCACCCTCACCGCCGCCGTCTCCGTCACCATGTTCACCACCGCCGACTCCACCCGCTCGTCGGCGGCCAGTATCTTCTTGACGCGTGTCACGCACGCGCCGCACATCATCCCGTTGACTTCCAGCAGGAACGACGCCGGCGCATTGCTCGCCGGTTTGTCGCCGGCGATTGACGGAGTTATGTCGACCGCTTTGGCGGCAATGAGGCTAGTCCTCCGCTGGGGAAAAGGCGATACAAGGAGCTTGCGGCGACGATGATGAGCGAGAAATATGCGGTGGTTTGCGGTGGCGGATGCGGCGGAGAGAGAGAATTTGAGAAAGTCAACGGTTGACATTTTTGCAGTGTTAGGTGAAGATGAAGATTAGGTGGGGATTAAGGAATTCATGTATATAGGATTAACGGGTTACGAGTGCGCGAATGTCAGCTAGCTTAGTTGGTAACGTCGGAAATTGGTAATGTCAACTTGCTTAGTTGGAATAAAGTCGTAAAGTGCGAATGTCAGCTGGTTTAGTTGGTAAAGTCGTAGTAAAGTGCGAATGTCAGCTAGTTTAGTTGGTAAAGTCGTCGTAATGTGCGAATGTCAGTTAGTTCAGCTAATATAAAGTCGTTAAAATAGATGTTAAGCTGTCAGCTAATATAGTTGGTAAAGTTACTAAAGTCGTAAATTGCATATGTTAGCTAGTTCACTTAAAAGTCGTAAAATGTAATGTCAGCTAGTTTAGCAGATAAAGGCGTGAAAAAGTTATATTTAATATGATTATATGAATCTCGTCTATATCAACCTTTGCGATTATACGAAAAGAAATAAGAAGGAAGAGGATTGATTGGTGGGGGTGGAGTGTGGGAGATGAGTTTTGCCGGAAATGGAGAGAAAACGAAGATTAGAGTTCTTTCATTTTGAGGTTGAAGAAAAACGTACGAGAATCGGCGCGAGTGAGAAGGTGACACGTGGCGGGAGGCTGATATGTTGGAATTGAGTTTCGGATAAAGTCATAAAATGAGCGAGGGCCGACGTGGCGTCTGGTCAGTGGTAGACCGTAGATGTATGTCTGCAATTTGCGGCGGATTTCTCCCTGGTCCTACCCGACTCGAATCCGGACTAAATTGAATGATGAAAAAAAAAAAGAAAACTAGCGTAAACATAGAAGAGAACTAGTGGTTAAAGTATTGCTATCCCAATTATGAGGATGGTGGTCCGATTCATACCAACGACGTTATGCGCACATTTCAGACCAAAAAACTAATATAATTAAATTTCAATTATGGGGTATTTTTCAACAAGATGATTTAGACTTTTCGATGACATATGTAACTTTGACATATCTTACGCAAATTATACTTTTGTCTTTGGGGTCGTGCCCCCATAGAAATATGTACAAATCATTAAAAAATATATGAAATTTTAATATTGTCTATTGAGTTCAGCTAGGTGCTAATACTTTAATGCATAAGTGTAAATCATCAAAAGTATATGTACGTTCCTCTTAACGTATATGTACAAAACATTTAGATAAGGGGTCATGAAATGTATATACCCTAGATTTATGATATTAGTTTTGCAAATTTTGTGGAAAGGAAAGGACATGTTTGAAATAATTTTTTGCCATACTTTTGTATCCGATAACCGCACCCAATTTTCAGGTGCGTCACTTATTCTATACAATTTTGGTTTATTCTCAAACACAAAATTGTTTATTCCAAACTACTTTTTATTATACTAAATTTGACTATTTTTGGTTATTTTGAGACACTTTTTTGTTTATTCTTAGACAAAAAAACTGTTATTGTTATTCTGGTTATTATGAGACATAGAGGTGCTTATTCCATACATAGTTCTTTTGAGTCACACAAATGCTTATTTAATACACTTTTTGTATTCTGAGACACCTTAGGGCTTATTCCAGACAATTGTCACCCACCATTTTTTTTTGTCTGGCTGTAGGACACAAATTCTCCTCAATTTTTTTTTTGCCTTTTATCCCACTAACTTCAAAAAATATTAGGATTTTTCCATAAATGGTGCCGTGAGGTTAGGCCTAATTCACAACTGGCGACTTTAGTTTTTGACGACCTCTCGTCTAACTCATAAGGTAACATTAGCCATGGCGTTGCCCTATTCTCAAGCCGTTTGGCCACATGCAAACCCTCATTACTTTTGTTACTAGTTTTACTTTTTTCTGATGGTTGCACAAAATACTATTGGAAGTAATTCGTCTAGTCTTTGAGGAATATTTAGACGGAAATGCAACAAGATCATTTTTTTTTGGTTTGAAAGGAGCGCACTAAGTCGCAGATAAGAATCGAACCCCTAACCTCATGATTGGGGTAAGATTGCTCCAACCACTTGAGCTAGTTCTCTTCTTAATGCAACAAGATCATTACCTCTGTACTTTCTCCTCGCAAATGCTGATGTTGTTACTCCAACTAGTACAAAGTGGCTTTGTGTTTTTAGACTCACCATCTTTGCCGATTGATCTCTCAAGTCTCTACAACTAAGGAATCCTTTTTTATTGGTAATAATCTTTCACTACAAAAATTCCCGGGCTAACCTAAAATGACCCCTCGTTATAATTTTTTTATTTCAGCCCATTTTCCCTCAAAAATGAATCCAGCCCCTCTCCGTAAATACTAAGTATGTGTTTGGCCTAACTTTTAGAAGTGCTTCTCAATGAAAAAAACAAAAGCTTGGCCAAAGACCCAATTTTCCAAAAGTCAAAAAGTGTTTTTCAAAAACTGCAAAAGCCCAAAAAAGAATAAAGTACCCCTCAAAAGCAGAAGCACCAATTTGCTACTTCTGTTTCTACTTCTCTCAAAAGATGGCTTATGAGATATATCATGAATATATTTTAAGATTTTGCTAGATATTTAACCAAACTTACCTTATTTGAAGTACATGTTATCAAACTTACCATGATGAATATACTTGATTTTTCATTACTACTATCAAAATATATAAGTATTTATTCATGGTCTTAGGCCAAACGATACACATTTGTTAAAAGTAGTTTTAATATAAGCTCAATCAAACACCCATTAGTTTTTCTAAAATCAGTTATTTAGAAAACTACTTTTAAAAAGTAAAAACACTTATAACTGGGCCAAACATGCTCTAAATACAGCTCACAGAGTTATTTTGACCCGACGAACCTGATGCGAACCGGGTAAAACTAAATCTGATAACATCCGAGAAAATCATCACCAAAAACCAACTGGACCCGACTGATGCTCAATTGAAGTCGATGCTACACGAAAGTTTAGAACCCAAGCAACTTGAGTTGACCAAAAACTTATTTAACCCGAAACATGACCTGATGTAGAGGTCGAATTCAAAATTGTGACTAAACCATAGTTGATTCCCATTTAAAATTACATTTGTTATCTTATTTTGTAAATCTTTACCATTTTATATAATTTGATATAAAATGTGGGATTAAATTTTGTTAATTTGTTAATATACTAGAGATTGAATCAACTCGAACTGATCTGCGTCAAGATTAACCGTGTCAAAACCAACCCGAAGAATACAGTACATGGTGATAGAGACCTGAACCCGATACGAACCAACTCGAAAATCATCATGACCCGACCAAACCCAACCCAAACTAACCCGACCAAAATCCGACCCTACACCAACCCGACCCGTCCCGCCCGATTGCCAGCTCTTCATACTTGAAGGCCTATCCGTTATCTACATATTCAACGGCTCTACACTTCCTGTACCTCAACACAAGTGCACCTGTAGTTGCTACTGAAAAGATAAACAAAAATGACTCACATTGATGAGAAAAACACTGCCAAATGCTGTGAAATATCCAACAACAATGCACTGACTAAAGTGCCATTGATGATCACACCACCAACATTTGTGCAGACCCTTTTTAGCCCTCAACAGTTCTTCTTCAGACCCAACTCATCATTTCCTGTTGAAGTGTTGCATAATTTCCATAGGAGTGTCACCTCTGTTGCTGATAAGTTTGTCCAATTTCTGCACTTTTCTGCTGCACACAACCCCTTTGTGGAAAAGATTCTGTCTTTTTCTTCCCACTTGCAGAATTTCAATGAGGTAATCTTTCAGAAGTGTCACCTCTTTTTAACAAGTGTGTTGGTTTTTATGGTGTTGTAAGTTTATTGGGTGTAATTCTGTTGTTGGGTTGTTTAAAGGAGTTGATTCTGGTAAATGATGAATTGGGTTTCTTGTTACAAGCTATATTGAGTGTTGGATTTGCTAAAGTTTGTTACTTTAGGACATGTTATATTGTTTGTTGTTTATATTGTATTAGATGGATACAGTTTTAGTAATGGTTTTGATATGTTGTGCAAATTAGATATGTTTTGGCTGAGATGTGTAGGTTTAGCTCTGTTGAGAATGTGGGAAGGTTCTAATTTGAATGAATTAATGTTGAAATTGGCTAACTTTATAAAGGTCAAGCTACCAAGTTAGTACTTAAGGTGGTTGTTAGGTGACTTTGTTGATGAAGTCCTAGGTGCTTGTACTTTCTACTAGATGCATAGGTCCGAAACCTGTTTGCATATGGCCTTTTTGTGTTCTTGGCACAAAGAAAAAGAACAAGGGTAGACAAGGAGAAATAGGAGATATGAACTGAGAACGACGCTGCAATTGCTGCTGAGATTTAAAGTAGTTAGTGGATGTACTAAAGTCTTGTTGTGTTCTATAATCCGAACTTGTGGCAAGCGAAGACCTCTGCTGAATTTTAGCGAAGCATTAGATGAGAATTGAGAAGTTGTCTCTTGCTTTATTGGTGAGTGAAGTTGATATAGACCATGGGAGAACCCATCCCAAAAGCTAGCTTGGAAGAGCCCATGGCCTATATAAATCCCACATAAGTCCCCCATATAACCGATGTGGGACTCAAGTCCCATA
>CAAKMY010073432.1:0-15249 GCA_901111285.1 Corrigiola litoralis | reverse complement strand
GAGACAAAGGTTGGATTATTTTTGTTAAATTTTCCTTTAGATTATTAGTGCAATCCCTGAAAGATTCTTTTTTCACATGTTCCTAGTGTCACCCAAGTCATTGACTTTCCGGGAACAACTTATATAAACATAATACATGTATAATTCCAGAGAAAAATTCTTAATCCGATGTTACTAATCACATGACATACCATTTTGCATAATTCAGCAAGCCATTAGTAGCTACACTAAGCCATGGCAACGTCACGCTACATATCCTCTCTTAGATAATGCCCAAGATATCAAAACCACCAATTTCATCAAAGTTCTAGGCCTAGTTCTTTCAGTGATTGTTTGCCTTGGCACAATTGATTTACTTGTTAGTCATATCCATCTTAACTTCCCAGGGTCGTTTTCTTCTAATACTTTGTCCGTTTTCGACATTTGCAGCAATGCCGCTGATCCAGAATCATGTGTAGCCATCGTCTCTGAAGTTGCCTCAGAATGGAGTTCTGCATACACACGATGTAGACCCTCTTAAGACCTTTTTAGAGCATTCTATACCTCGCAAAAAAGAGGCTATAACAATGGCAATTGATGTCAACCGTCACATTAGCTACCCCAAGGATCATGCAGCCGTTGATGTTTGTGTTCACCTCTTGGATATGTCCATCGAGGGAGTAAACGGCTCACTCGCTACTCTTAATGATCACAAATTGAGTTCGTCGTACTCAGATGTTCATACTTGGCTAAGTGGTGTACTCACCAATCACGACACCTGCCTTGATGCGCTCGAGGGACAAGGCCAGGTCGAGTTGAGGTCTAGTCTCAATGACTTGATGGCTAGAGATAGAGCCTCCCTTGCAATGCTTGTTCGATTGTCACCAAATAAGGTTAGGCAAGTTGGTTTTCTTAAGAAGCCGATGACTCATAGATTGCCATCTTGGGTGACGAGCAAGGACAGGAAGCTTCTCGAAGCTATGCCCAAGGAAGTTGAGCCCGACGTAGTTGTTGCACAAGATGGAAGTGGAACCTACTGGACCATAGTCAATGCTGTAGCTTCTGCCCCTAATAACTCTGAAACAAGGTATGTTATTTATGTCAAGAGAGGCACCTATGTAGAAAATGTTCGGATTGAAAAGTGGCAGAAGAATATGATGCTGGTTGGTGATGGAATGGATTCAACGATTATCACGCGCGGGTAGCTTGAATTATGACGACGGTGTACCAACGTTTTTCACGGGCACTCTTAGTAAGGATCTCAATTACCTTTACCTACCTTTTTCATTACGCAAAGAGTTGTTAATGAGATGTTTTACATTGTTGATTTGTTGTATGTAGGTTGTTGAAGGTGATGGATTCATTGGACAAGACATTTGGATCAAGAACACGGCTGGTCCAGAGAAGCATCAAGCAGTTGCTCTTCGTGTGAGCTCTGATAAAACAGTCATGAACCGATGCCAAATTGATGCGTATCAAGACACTCTTTATCCTCATTCCTATAAGCAGTTCTATAGGGACTGCAAAATTATAGGAACCATAGACTTCATATTTGGTAATGCAGCTGTTGTGCTCCAAAACTGTACAATTGTACAATTGTAGCCCGTAGGCCTTTGCACGGTCAATCCAACATGGTAACAGCACAAGGCAAGACAGACATCAACCAAGACACAGGGACATCAATTCAATTATGCCGGCTAATTCCGAGTGAAGATCTCAAATCTGTCCAAGGGTCAGTTAAATCATATTTTGGTAGACCATGGAAAATTTTTTCGACAACAGTGGTAATGCAGTCAAATATAGATGATCATATCCATCCATCAGGGTGGTTTCCATGGGATGAATCGACTAACTTCGAGTTGATGTTTTATGGTGAATATGAAAATAATGGACCAGGTGCTTGCACTGATGGTAGAGTTGACTGGCCAGGATTCCATGTGATTAGTGATCCAGCTGTGGCTTCGCAGTTTACTGTTGCTGAGCTTATCCAGGGTGGTTCATGGCTTGATTTAACAGGAGTGGATTACATCGAGGGACTTTGAATATAAATTTATAACTAGTCATCTACCCATGTTTGTAATTGGCATGATCCTATCATGTGAAACACCCCATCCCCAAAAAAAGGACTAAAATTGTATTTATTTTGGTATGTTGAGGTATAAAGATGATAGTTACCATTGGTGATCAATACCAATTTCAAATGCATTGTCTCATGTTTATACTTAGCCCATTGACATATGTCTATATGAACTACCCTAGTCTTTTCCACATGATTTGGGAGTATTAGTAGGAACTCCAAAGGTGAAAGCAATGAGATTCCTAGCCAGTGACTAACAAATTTATTAAGTGTCCTAATTCTACTTGCTCCAAATTCGGTCAAAGTATCACCGATGCGATGTACTTTCGTTCCCAAATGCTAAATAGAGAATTGCTTAACGCCATAAGAAGATTTCCAAACTTGTTCCCCAATAATCGTAGCTCCCTTGGTCAGTGATTACTACATGAAAAACCCAACAGACAGCATTACAAGAGTTAAAACCAACTGTAATCTCCACTATACAAGTGCTATATATATGATCTAAAATACATCTAACAACCTAAGAGTAGCTGGCGTTAAGTCATGGCAACGTCTCGCCAACCTCTGTTAGAGAACCCCCAAGAGATCAAAACATCCAAATTTGTCAAAGTTTTAGGCAAAGTTCTTTTCGTGATTGTTTTCCTAAGCACAATTGTTTTGCTTGCTAGTCATTTCCGTCTAAACTTCCGAGAGTCTTCATCTAGAGCTGTCTCCGTAGTCGACATTTGTGGCAATGCCGATAACCTGGAATCATGCGTTGCCATGATTTCCGAAGTCGCACCAAACGGGGTTCTCGGGTTACATGATGTAGACCCACTTAAGTCCTTCTTAGAGCATTCCATAACAGACATAAGAAAGGCCATAACAATGGCAGCCGATGTCAGCCGTCACATTAGTGACCACAAAAATCATGCTGCCGTTGATATTTGCGTTCGACTCTTAGATATGTCCATGGATAGATTAGAAAGCTCACTCGCCGCTCTAAGTGCTAACAAATTGAGATCGTCCTACTCGGATGTCCGTACTTGGCTTAGCGGTGTTCTCACCAATCACGACACTTGCCTTGACACGCTCCATGGAAAAGCTCGCCAACTCGGGTTGCAGTCTACTCTCACTGACTTGATGGCTAGAGCTAGTGCCTCCCTTGCAATGCTTGTTGCATTGTCACCTATGGATGCTAAGCAAGGTGACTCTCTTACGAAGCCAATAATCGCTAGTGGATTTCCAACTTGGGTTACAAGCAAGGACAGGAAGCTCCTCGAGCTAATGCCCAAGGAGATTCAGCCCAATGTAGTTGTTGCCCAAGATGGGAGTGGAAACTACCAGACGGTGGTTGAAGGCGTGGCATCTGCCCCAAATGAATCCGAAACAAGGTATGTTGTTTATGTCAAGAAAGGCACCTATGTAGAGAATGTTAAGATCGAAAAGTGGCAGAAGAATATAATGCTCGTTGGTGATGGAATGAACTCCACCATTATAACTGGTAGCTGGAATGATAAAGATGGTGTACACACCTTCGACTCGGGCACTCTAAGTAAGGATTTCTATTTCTTTTTAGCTACATTGTGTGTTACACGTCCACTATACAATGACCTTGTCATACTTAATGAGACACAATTTTTTTATACTTGTAGTCGTAGAAGGGGACAGATTCATAGGACAAGATATGTGGATCCAGAACACAGCTGGTCCAGAGAAAAATCAAGCAGTCGCCCTTCGCGTAAGCTCTGATAAAACTGTCATTAACCGTTGCCAAATCGATGCATATCAAGACACCCTGTATCATCATACCTATAAGCAGTTCTACAGGGACTGTAAAATCATAGGAACCGTAGACTTCATGTTTGGTAATGGTGCTGTAGTACTCCAAAATTGTACAATAATAGCACGCAAGCCTTCGCCTGGTCAATCAAACATGTTAACAGCCCAAGGCAAGACAAACATTAACCAAGACACAGGGACCTCGATTCAGATGTGCCGGCTCATACCAAGTGAAGATCTCAAAGCCGAGCACGGCTCAGTTAGATCATATTTTGGTAGACCATGGAAAAATTTATCGACAACGGTTATAATGCAGTCATATATAGATGATCATATCCATCCTTCAGGGTGGTCGCCATGGGATGAATCGACTAACTTCGAGTTGATGTATTATGGTGAATACGAAAATAACGGACCAGGTGCTTGCACTGATGGTAGGGTGGACTGGCCAGGGTTCCATGTGATTACTGATCCAGCTGTGGCTATGCAATTTACTGTTGCGGAGCTTATCAAGGGTGGTTCTTGGCTTGAATCAACAGGAGTGGATTATATCGAGGGGCTCTAAAGATTTAACAAATACTTGGCAACTCATTGAATATATAATATAACTTTACTGTCTTATGTACACATTTTTAGAATTTGCATGATCCTCGGTCGTGCTCAGCTAAGATCGTTTTTAAAAATCTTTGGAGTCTCATATAGGTCACCTCAGATTTTGCCGAATCTGTTTACATTTTGTTTAGTCCTTAAAATAAAATGTAATACTGAGGTCACTAGTGAAGAATGTGGTATTGTGAAACATCTGATTGTAGTTTCAATGCATAAGTTTCAACAGCTGATGAAATAAAAGCATGAAAAGATGCAGCTATAGCTTTTGTCACACAACCACGATCCCACCCTGGTTTATGAAAATAAAATGTCTTAAAATGTTACTTTTTCTGTCTCAGCCAATAGTTTACACTTGTTTTTTCACATTTTTCGAGAGGTTACTTTGACCACTAATAACTCAAAATATATAATTGAGAAAATTATAAACTTAATATGGTTATGTTTGTATTTAAGAGTACTTTAATGTGATTATATTTTTATAATTTTCTCAATTATATATTTTGAGTTATTAATGGTTAAGGAAACCTCTCGAAAAAAGTGAAAAAGCAAGTGTAAACTGTTGGTCGGGACAGAGGGAGTATTCAAATCAAAAGTTTTACTAGGGTGCCACAGGATTGACACATCCGTTGGTCAATTATTCAGAACTTCCAAGATTTAACCACATTCAGTAACATAACAGCATGGCATTATAGCACATCAGTGTTTCAGAATCAACATTGTTTGCGTGGGGTCTTTCAACCGTTGCAGAATTATCAACTTCCAAGAGAGGATGTTGAATAAGCTCATGATCTAGCTCATTTGGCAAGAAGTAACGGTCTTCCTGGCACCTTGTTCTATTTTTTTTTTTTTTTCGGTTCCCCTGCCTTTAACCAAATAGAAAAATGCTAGTCCACAATTTCTTAATTACTGTTCTACGTTCGTCCGTTGAAGATCTTCCTGTAGGTTCTAACGACTGTTCATCATCAATTACTATATTATAAGATATGTTTTATTCTCGTGGATAAATTAGATATATTAATGTCTCTTTTTTTTCTTAGGTTGCCAATTGCCATGTTACGTTCGGAAATAACATGTCTTTGTTCCAATCAATAATTGCATTTCCATAGTCCATACAAATGTGACTTTTAGTCTTTTAGATATTGTTAGCAAATTCTGATGAGAAGCATAAATCTATAATACTCAAAGTAGAGAGGTGACCAAGTCATAGTATTATACTAATCCATAATGAAAGGCAAGAGAAGAAATATACACCTATAATTTCTCATAAATTTAAGCAGTCTAATTATGGAATGTTTAGTTAAAACCACTCATTTGTTCCTTTGGAAAAAAAGTTTGTCTGGTCCTAAACATCTATTGACTACAAGCCTCCTAAAGTGCTACGTATTGCGATCCTCCAAACCCCAAAAACCCAAAAATGAACAATTACAACAAATTTTCTCCTTCTTTGTTTCGTTGACAAGTTTATTTTCACCATTCTTGTCTCTCATTCTCTTCATCATCAACCTATGGTGAAGGGGCCAATTACACTCACGTTTTCATAAGCAGATTTGACCTCCTTGTTAATGTCCTAAACAAACCCTTGTTTGGCCCTTCACCCTTTTAAGTTAGATCAAAGAAAACGAAGAAACAAAATATAACACCACATGCATATCACAAATTGTTTTGATTGTAACTGTAGATTTATCTTAGGATAAAATTTGTATGCCACTTTAACTTGCTACGTGATAGAAGAAAAGAAATAAGAAGCAAAAATGAATGACCTATTTTCCAGCTCCTTTAAAAAGTACTCGGATACTAAGCAACAGGCTTATGGAGATCTGGAAGCCGGTGGAGGATCAGCGGAGGGCGCAATGAACCTCGACAAGTTCTTCGAAGATGTGGAGAAGGTAAAGGATGACATGAAAGAAGTGGAGAACCTCTATAAGAGGCTTCAAGACTCGAATGAAGAATCCAAGGTTGTCCACAATGCGAAAACCATGAAGGACCTTCGTTCACGGATGGACTCCGATGTTTCCCTTGTCCTCAAACGGGTCAAGCTCATCAAGGGCAAGCTTGAAGCATTAGAGAAGTCCAATGCTTCAAGCCGCAATGTCCCTGGTTGTGGACCTGGATCTTCCACTGATAGGACCCGTTCAGGGGTGGTATGCGGTCTAGGCAAGAAGCTCAAGGACATGATGGATTCCTTCCAAGGCCTACGAGCGAAAATGCAAGGGGAATACAAAGAAACAATGGAACGTAGGTACTTCACCATCACAGGAGAGAAGGCAGATGAGACAATGATTGAGAACTTGATAGCTAGTGGCGAGAGCGAGAATTTTCTCCAAAAGGCCATCCAGGATCAAGGAAGAGGACAAATAATGGATACTATTTCGGAACTGCAAGAGAGGCATGATGCTGTTAAGGAGATTGAGAAAAATTTGATCGAACTTCATCAGGTTTTCCTAGACATGGCTGCCCTAGTTGAGGCTCAAGGTCAGCAACTGAACAATATTGAGAGTCATGTGGCTCATGCAAGCTCCTTTGTGAGGCGTGGAACTGATGAGCTTGTTGAGGCGAGAGAGTATCAGAAGAGCTCCAGAAAATGGTATTGTATAGCCATTTTGGCTGCGATTGTGCTTCTGGTCGTTATCCTCTTTCCTTTGATAGTAAACGTTATTTTACCTCGCTTGGTGTTACCAAAGCATTAAAGGAAAATGAGATAGTGCCACCTGATAATCCCAAACTATTCAGAATTAAAGAGGTGATTGCGAGGTAGACAAAACAAATACTAAAAATCTAATTTTTGGTTTATTAGTAACGTGGGGAAACAAGGTTTATTCTTTTAGAGTTTGTACATCAATGTAGAAAAGAGTTTGTGCTTTGTTTTCTCTATATACATATTGTATTTTACTGGTTTTGTTTAGCAATTAGACACAAGGTTACATGGGATGAGATATTGAACTTGTTGGGGGTTCTTTTCTAATCTGGATTATAGTCTGTGTATACATAAAAATTAGTGTTATGTTTTCTTCTACTATCTTTCTTGTACAAAGCATAATTAAAGGCAAGATTGCCATCTTAATGAATTTCTATAGTGTAATTCCCATTGCAAATCATTATAGTGATAGAAAAAAGAAAGAAGCAGTAGCTACATCAACACTTTTCTAGATCGTTGGCATTGCATATATAAAGACAAGTGATGTTGATTAATAATTTTAAAGTGTGCTCTTATACATTTACCATAAACAATTTGTATATTGCAGCAAAGCCTATATTAATGAATAGTGTAATAGGCTATGCTAATTTATCTTGATGTAAATTTGTGCTAGCAATTCTTCCCGTTACAAATATAAGATTTTAATTCTATAGGAAAAGAGGGAATATGAGGATTTGGATCCAAGAACCAATATGGAGAGGATCAAAATGTGGGTAAGAATGACTATAATGTATGTGAGTGCTTGTTGGTTTTAGATGATTAGCTTTGTTGATGTTGAGGGTTGTTTGAGGGAGAACGGAGAGTTGCTTGCTGCGGCTAATGGGGGTAAGCTGGTTTCTTATGATCCTGAGAGTAGACATGGTTGTTCTTGGTCCGGAAGGCGCCCTATTTGCCTATGATGTTTGTCTTTTGCTGTGAGCTTGGATTTTCTGGGGAATGACTAAGAATAGGAGGTTATACATAGGCATTTTATCCATGGTAAATTTTATTATGCTTATGTAATGGCATTTCGAATTTGGAAGGTATATGGATGGCCAAGACTGGTTATTGAACACTAAATTTATAGCAAGACTATTTTGTGATTATGTTTGCATTTGCTGTTGTTTGGTTCCTCAGGATTTGCTACTATATGCCTATATGCTTGTTATTGATCTGTCTTCTTTGATCATGGTCTCATGACAAAGTGAGGGGCAAATAAAAGGAGCCAGCATTTTAAGAATTTCTATTTTTATGTATGTCTACATGGAGCAGAAGGTACGCTTCCTCTTCATCGTATTCTCGAAATCTCGAATTATATCATGTAAATTGAATGTCCAGATTGATTAATGAAATGAGATGTATATACTCTTCAATTCAACGAGATTTGGAACATATTAGTTGTAGCTTCAGAGTGGCAGTATGCAAAGACCATATAAGTCCCACATTGACGTCATACCTACCAAAAGAGGACTACTTCATAGCCGTTGAACCAGAAATGGGCACTACCTTACTTGAACAGGATCTGTTCTATAGGATCGTACCTCTGTATTCTTAAGTTCTACAGAGTCAGGAAACTAAGTCTGGTTGATGAAATATGACCATGTGATCAGAGCGTGATTAACGGCTTCCATTTATCTTCGGATTGGGCTGTAGAGGATCGTTTCCAGCCCTCTTCTGGGCTTGGAATGGTCACACGGTTGTCTGACAGACTCCCCCACTCTTTTTTTTATCCACCAGAATTGAATGTGTGCTATCAATTCAGGTTTACACAAACTGAACAACTGTAAAAATAGTTGTTCCAAAACTGTTGATATTGTTACGCTTCTTTACTGTTAGAGGTAGACTTGGCTGTGATTCTTGGTTACTTGGTTAGTATATACACATAATAATATATGCCTTTTTATCAATCTGATCATGTAAGTTATTATGTATTTCACTGATCTTCTGATCTTCATCTCAGCTGTAAGGCAATTGCCAAAGAAGATAAGTCTAGTGAAACGGGTGACAAGCAAATTGCTACAAAACTTACACATTTATGCGGGTTGATAATTTTTTACTTAGATGGCTTGGAGCAATAATACAAAGAAAGTTAATTGTAATGTTCTACGTGAGCTCATCCCTACCCCATGTTCTGATATCTCCGCTTGTATAGCTCCCCTGTGTCTTGCTACTTGAGATAAATTACCTCACTGTGTGGTACGGTACCATCACTTTAGTTGGAGGGGAGGGGGCGTGAGCGTGTTGGTACTCTTGAGAGTTGAGAGCCATCCTTAAAAGTTTTTTTCAATACAAATGCTTCTTATACATAGAACCAAATTAGGCTACATAGGATTTTGATTTGTCAAAAGAAGCAGGGTACAGTGGATAAAGAGTTCACAGTTGGCAAGATGTGCAATAAGCTGAGAGCAGGTGATCTAGAATTCTGCCTAGGACTACAAATGTGATAGTCCTGTACTTCTGTTTGAAAGACCAACCTCTACTGTCAACTGTCTGGCCAAGCATAGTTATGCTTGACAGCAAAAATCAGAATCGACAGACGCTATCATTGGCATCAACGAATCTACTGATACAACGACGATATGAGTAGTCCTTATAACTTTACTAATTACGAGGATCATTAATGGTAAAACACAAAAAATGCTCATAGAACATGAGACGAGCCTAAGATTTGAAGTGCTGTGTGGCTTTTACTTCTGGATTCCCATCAAAATTGTAAGATATCCTAGCTTTTCATGAACCAGGGTCATTGTAATGAAAGCTTTGAGCTCCTTCTTTTTCATGCCATTTGTTTTCTCTTGTTGAAATTCATGCAGTGAAACTATAATAACATGTTTTCCAATGCCACTGAGTTGATGAGTAGCTACAACAATCTTCATTTGGTTGACAACTTTTGTGCTGAAAATCTGTTAGATTCTTGCAATACTTATACTAGTCGGATTCTTTCGTAACTTGTCAAAGTTTTGATTCCTGACTTTACCAAGATGGTTGAAGTATGCAAACTATCAAAGCTCAACCAGTTCAGGTTCTCTGTTATCTAACGAGGAATAACAGGGCAGAATTAGTAATATGTTGTATGTAGTACTGTAGTCCTATAATTCTGATGCTAAGTTGATGTTTCTGTGTATGCATACTTGAAGTACTGAGCTAAATTACCGTCACTGCACAAATTTTGTTCAAACACTGCGTTAGAATGTAGCAACTTATACAAAGTCACAAATTTACCAAAAACTGATTTGACTATCATCATCGTCTAAGGTGGTACCAAGATTGGGTGCCATTCGATGGCATTATCGTTTGCCGATTATTTAAGGTTGTACATAGAGGTGGCTATCAAGCCGGTTCAGCCTGACCCTGCATCGCCTAGCCCGCCTAAACATCAAGATCCAATACGCAACCCGACCCTCCATCACCTATTTCCGCGTTTTAGGCTGCCAAAAGACAAAAATCCGAAACCATTTACGTAGATTCGTGTACAGTTAATAACAGTTCAACCTAATACCGTTATAGCACAATCGAGTCAAATAGAGAGTTTGTACTAAGTCCATATAATCTTACTTAAGTTAAAAATGGAGGAGACCTTATTATTGTGTTCACTGAAATCTCTTACATATCATATTTCATTCTTAGTTTTCGATGTGGGGCTGATATCAATTGAAATGTTACATTACCTTTACACTGTAACTGATTTCTCAGCTTTACCACACAATTTGTTTCCAATAAACCGATAAAAATGATTTCTATAATCAGTGTGAATTTGGAATATGCAAGATGTCATTACTTAAAAACAATAGAATGTGTATATAAGCGGCATTAAACCTAAGTCTCATGTCGTGGTGTTTTTCATGTTTAATTAATGGAAAATGCAAACGATGATCATCAATGAACTGGCAAGTGCTGAGTGCATTTACATCATAGATAATCTATAAAAGTCAATTTTTTGTTAACTGGTCTACGAAAGAATAATATTCTAAAATTGACCAAAAGAGAAAAATACAGCAGAAGATAATTGTCAGAGAAAACTGGTAGGTATGACTTATGATTATTCATTAATTTTCTTGTTTCAATGATCCAATAGCATAAAGTTGAATACAATATATATGAATATAATGAATCTTGTCAAGGTTTCGGATTAGAAACATTCTACCAGCGATGATCTGTTAACGGAACCTGTCGGCATTAGTATTTCAAGTCCTCAGCTGAGCTCACTATAGTACTATACGAATATCTACATATATCTTTACAAATGGACTTTTTGGTTGAAAAATGTTGTGAACTTTTCCGTTAAATATAAATAGTGATATCACATTCTAGCTTAAATCCACAACTAAGCAAGAGATGCGTAGGGGTACATTGAATTAAATAGAATGGACCACAAATTATGCAAGCTTTTCTTCTCGGCACTGTAAAATAAACAAGTACAAAGAGGGTGAAAAACCAAGAGAACGAAGTCAAGTACCCAAATTTCTAATCTAACTATGATAAAGGGCTTGATATAACAGTCTAACGGCCAAATATTTAGAACGAGAAGGACTTGTTGTTTAATTAAATGGGTGGAGTCACTCATAAATTATAAGTTACTTCCAAACCATCTCAAATTCTCAATATTCCGATGTAAAACACAAGTTATTAAGTGTTTGTGGTTATGTATATGTATACAATGGTGCAAACATGTTATGCGCACACATAAAATATACTACTTGTGGTCTAGCTATTTCCCCGGATCTTTCAAAATGTGAGTAGTAGAACATTAGCCGAATCACAAATGCTCATCAACAGCACCATAGTGTGTAAATGATGTTACTCATACTATAATTATCAAAAAGATTTATCAAAGTAAATATTTGTTTTTGTCAAAATATCATAGCAAAACAAATATGAACAGTTAGAACATGGATAATGCCGGTTATTACTTACTAGTCCTTATTCCTTAAACTGCCAACAAAAGATGTAAGACTAAAAGACTCATTAAACAAAGAGAATCGAATTTATAAAAATAGACGTAGCCAAACTGGATCAACAAATTTAAGGCATAAATCTCTAATTTGACTTGGGCTTGTAGGGAGTTTGAGATGATCTAACTTGTAATAAGCTTATCTACTTTTATCATAAAATTAATTGGCAGTCTTTTCTAAGAATTTGTGATACCTATAGATATTTTGAAGGATAATAGCTTAAGCATGCAACATCCACTCAAAAACTGGATTATATTTCCTCTAGTATTGGCTTGATAAAGTGATAGGTTCCTAACAACCAGCAAATCTTAATAAGCAAAATAATATAGTTCAAGATGGTCCAATAGTGTCTTAAACCCACTGACACGTTTCTTGATCAGGCAATGGAAATTTTCCCTCCATCATTAATTCATATGAATGATGAAAGCAACACCAAGACGTGCCTCCAACAACTAAAATCTCATAAATGTGAAGGGAGACACCTAAACCTCCTTCCAGATTACGCCAGCAAAAATTCCATGATTTTCTTTTTTCTTTTTTTTTTTTTTTTTTTTGGACAAAGAGAATTCCATGATTTTCGTGGCAAATATAAGCATATACTTCTTTATAGTAGTAGTAACACTTTGGAAGGATTCTAACACCCTAAAGCTTCCAATCATGACGAAATCAGAATCAGATTCGAAAATTACGAGCATTCTGTAAAATGACTCAGACGCAAATATACATGTGGGTGGCACGAAACATTATAATATATGTTCGTTGCATGACAGTTATGAGCTAAACACATAAGTTTATGTTGGGGTTACACCTCGATATACAATAGTATTATATGGAATCTATGCGTTTGCTAAATTTCTCCCTAGCTAGATGTTGCATTTACTTTTTGATTTGATTAGCACATTTGAGGATGGTGGCATCAGAATTCAGAACTCAGAAGAAACGGTTCTCATCTTTCTTGATACGCGCTTTTGAAATCGTAAGCAAATAAAAACCGTGGTAGGACGAAAAAATCACAAATCGTTGAAAATGACCAAAAAAACACCTTAACATATTTTCCTAATTACAGTTTCAACTTAACTACTGTTTTTATTTTGGCTTAAACAAAGGACTATTACTTGCTGAAGCAATAAGCAACAATATTAATCATCTAAAAAGCTCATAACAGTTCAGACATATATTTAGAAAATTTTAGAAATGTGATGTAAGAAAAATAGTTGCCGGAAAATTAAGAAAAGTTCTGAAAAACTAATATCAAAACTAGAAAAACAACTAAATAAAAACAATGTAGAACACATTCCCTAACTTTTTTGAGAAATGCTTAAAGCAGTAGATGGAAAGATCAAAGATTGTATCATTTTTTAGCTCTTAACTGCTTGGGTACGATGGATGAAAAGAAATTCACATGGATTACTCAGTAAATAAATGTTGTCCATGTTTTATTTTTAATGGTAGGAGAACTTTATGGCATTTACCAACCAACATATAAGCATAGTAATGGTTGATGCTCTAGGCATCATTAATGTTTGCTGCAACCATATATAATTAAACTAGGTAGCAACCCGTGCTTCGCACGGTCAGATAGTAATTTCTATAAAATAGTTTTATGTATATTATGTAGTCGTAACTCGTAAGAGTCGCAAAACTACGGTGTCTACGTGTCCATGTCCAACTACATGAAGTCTGACCCACTAAGATTACTCTGTATAATTTTATTAATTTATCATAGCGAGTATACACCACATAGATATATGTATATATGTGAGTCAACTATAGTAAGTATAACCCCATAGTATTTATTTGGTATACATCGCTACTTCATATAAATTTAGTCTATATGTATATTTAAATATCTAAAATTGGATATATCATGAGGTAATTAATCATATAGTGAGCATACCCAACTAAAGTGAGTATAGTATCCTCATTATGTAGTGTATATCTAATTTATTACAACTTTACTAATCAACTATTTGAGTATACTCCAAATACACATATAATAGTATCAGTCAACCTTAGTGAGTATAATTGAACAATATTTATGTTTGAAATATTATACAATAATTATATATCATATGTATATTTGATCAATATATGTATATTACTTAATAATTTATATAATATCATTTATTAGTAGTGTTTATTCATTTAAAAGTATTAATAAGTTGCCTTAATAAAGCCTTAATAAGTAAAGATGGTTAATTAAATGAACTATGACACGTGGCATTCGACCATTGGGTATATACATCCCACGTGGCATACCACGTGTCGAACTAAAGATTTTCTACCCACCTTTATATATGTATATAAGATTTTACTGACTTGTTACTATGTTATTAATGGTGAACTTTGCGAGGAATTTAAATATGCAAAAGATACTACTTGTCCAAACGTAACCCTGAAATTGATAATTTTGTTATCTTTTCCCTTTAATTCTAACTTTTAAGAGCGAGGATCAGTGTAAAAAGATTATTTCAAATGTCTAACATTTTGACAAATGTAATACCAGCACCACAATACACATGTATCATATAGTTGGATGAAAAATAAAATAAAAAAAATCATCACATAACTTGGAGGTGGATATTTTTACCGAAATTCAATGAGGTAGTTCATAAAAGTCTGTACTTTTGTGTATTTACTATTTTCTAAACTTAATTAGGAACATTGGCGGAGCTAAGTTGAGAAGGGTTTTCACCCTGACTCGAAACTTTGAAAGAAAGTAAATTTCATGAAAAAAATACTACAAGAGATAATGGTTGATGAAGTAATTGTCCAGGAATCAAGGAAAGATATTTGTGTTCTTGTAGTACGTAGTGGGATCGATCATTTCGCATTACAACAATAATAAAAACTAGCATTAGAGGGGTCATAAAATTTATATAAGTGTGTTATTGCCAATTATAATGAAAAAACTAGTATCAAAGGGTCATGATATTCATAAAAGCCTACAAGATGTGATTTTTTCTGCTTTTAATTAGCATGGTACTACACATAAAACACATGATGTATGTTCATCATCTGCAACAATTACGCGACGAAATAGTATTAGACATTAATATTGTTATGTTGAAACCTGAAGGGGTGGGAGAATAGGGCTTTGTAGGAACAACTGAAAAGTAAATTTAAGGTAGTCGTGGTTTCGTATGAGCTTATAAGTTGTCATCTAATATAGTCAATATCTAATAGTTAATATATAA